>JABASC010001267.1:0-21977 GCA_019776185.1 Plutomurus gul | reverse complement strand
GTGCCTAGTACAATTTGGAAAACCCTGTACTCACAAAACACTAGCCAGCAACATGATTCACTCAACAGAGCTTTTTGAAAGAATATCACTACCACTGCTTAACAGCAAAAGCATCATAAAATTTTTCTCGCATACATTTCTAACTAACAAATAATTGCATGATTGTACTAAAACTCACCAAGACTACGTAATGTACTTACAATGTACAATGGTACACCTAAAATCAACCATATATCTGTACATTATTATTACCCTCTTCTACTTCTATGCATGCAGGAGGGAATAGAAGCAGTACATCTTTTTACTATAGATACTAGCATTGTCAAGCCGGCAGTGCCGGTTAGGTTGTCGTGACGTTCTATACCATGGAATGAGATGATGAGTCGCCGAGATGTTGACCTGATAGAAGTGATAGAATGTGATGCACCGCATGTTGGTGAATCTACATACACGAGAGTGGCTAAAATTCCTCTTTAATTCAGTGTATTGAGGTACTACTTGTATATGCTTCAAGCTACGTGGACGCCATGCATGTAAACAAAAATATTTTGTAGTTGAATTGCAGACAACGTATAGCTTTACAGTAGTAGAACGAATGTGTGATGGTTTCGTGCGAATACAAGTGAATTCAATTCATCCGTTGCATGTACTAAGGGGCAATACTTGCACTTGTGCATTTCTAGTAATGGTCTATGAATCAACGAAAGCCACGAATTCCTAGAGTCATACATAATATACACGTACATATGAATGCATCACAATAATTACACACACAAAGCGAATGAACCAACTTCTGGTCTGCTAACTTTGTGCATTTTGTACACAGTCAGTCCTCACTCACATGTGTCAGCAGCCTGTACCTCTTATTGTGTGGATGTGATGTAGGAGGAGGTTCTGAGCAGTGACAAAACCGTGAAATGAAAATAAATGCACAATAAATTCTTTAAATGAAACTCAAAAGTAGGAAAAGCTACTACAACCACCATACGATTAGTGCACATAATAATACATGTATAAATAAATACACAAAAACTGTAGCTGATCGAAATGAAAGCTGTTTTCTGTCTGTCCCTCTACAATAATAGTAATATTATAAACAGTAAGGTGTAATGGTAGACTGCAACGACTACAATGGTCGCCGTACGTGCAATTAGATACACTACTAAAGAAAATTTGCAGTGTGTAGACGGTGCCGTGTATTCCCAAGGAAAGGATGCTATATACTTGCGTTCACTTGACTGACTCAATGAATGATAATGAGCGAGATAATGGTAATGAGCATCACACAGCTTTCGAGTAACTTTTCAAAGTGAAGCTACCAATTTTACTCACTTATCCGTATTTCATGTGGAAGCTCTCATGTGATTACTGGGCATTGGGGCATGTATTGTAGTTTCTCGCACATGTTTATACATTAGGTACATGATGTGATCTGATGTATATGCAAATGTGATGTTAATGTGACTCAACTTGGCATTTCCCTCTCTCGAACCTCTAGTCTACCATGTGAAATACGAGAATTACGAGAACTTGAGAGTATAGCCGACTTTCCGCATTGCATGCACAGTTTTTAATAGTGATCACAGAATTTTTAGATGAGCGAGCAGAGAGCACCTTGCAATCCTCTGCAAAGCGTCATGTTTACACGTTACTAGTCATCAGAGTATGTTAGTTGGCAACATCTCACAACCACACACACACACACACTCGCACACATACAAACACACACACCAAATGTTCTGCACAACTGCTGTTGCTAACTGTATTTATTTACAAAGCTGCCTGTTGAAGAGGTGTACCAGTAAAGGAACTAACTATTATTTAATTGGGTCTTCCATTTCTCAATTAGTACTTTGCACTAGATCCAATCCACTGCACCCAACTGTGCAAGTAAAAGTAAGTCAATGGATAGCGGAATAAATGATGCTTAATGCTTTATGCGTACTGTATGAGAGAATTGTGAGAAATAATATCGAGAAGTATTGTGAAGATTATTTGGCAGTTTGTATCGTATGTTAGAATTTCAATAAAATTCATCAGGAATTCAGCAAAAATATATTGTAGGTAAGTTTTATAACTGCAGAGGTAAAATATGTACATATCTACACTTTCTGATAAACGCTATCTTGCTTTCAGGTGAAAATTATTCAAAGTAGACTACCTGTCTGACTGCACGCGTAGCAAACAAACTTTACTAAACTCGTAAATGTAATAATACATAAACGATTGCAATTCTATGTGTATGTATCATACTTATACTTTTAGTGTATTACATTTCAAATGAGGACTGAGAATAGGAACTTAATCTCAGCCGTGGCTCTGTGACAATATGAAGTTTGGAAGTGGTTGATTATGTACTTGTCCTTCCGCTGCTGTAGTTCCTAAAATGCTTAACGTAACAAGCTGCGCTATTGTACGTAAGAGAAAAGTTAAGTCGTAGAAAGTTTCAAATTATAGACCACGTAAACCAGAGAGCTGCATCAATCCTTTTAGACTTAACTGCCTTATATGAAGATATAGTTTACTCACACAGTTAGACTGCATTCAGAGTTTAGTTAGCCAATAGATTTGTCTAATGGAAGCTACCGCTGTCAACTCAACGTCACCATCATCTTATGCACGCACCGCAGCTTCCCACTTAATTTTATCCCACACCAACCAGAGATCTCGTAAAAACTAATGTGTACGAAACCAGTACAGCTTAAACCATATCATTCTGTGAATTACGTATGTATGTGTGTTACGTTGAAATCCCAACTTCCTCGTCCTATCATCCCCAACAAACTAGTTAAAATTAAACAGACATATTTACATACACGATCAGTAGTCCATCTGCAGTTACAAATGCAACTTGCACTTCCATCCCCACAAGCATACATCACATATAATTTCCATGAACTACTGCTAGAAGGTGGTGGCTAGTATACAAATACATATATTGTATGTATATCAAGGGAAATTGAATGTTAGCAAGATATACAAGAATTCATCATTGTATCAAAACACTGCCACTGTGTACAATCAACCTAACAGACACTTAACCACACTCAGTCGTCACTATTTCTGTGAACGATCGAGGAAATCCACTAAACGAGTACAACCATACGTTTACAGCAGTTGCATACACATTTTTTTGTTTCCACACCCTATGTACATACATACATCCATTGTCCTCTTGGTTACATTTACAACCTATTAAGATTTCCACAAATGTTTTATAATGATAAGTGATTCCGATAAGCTTCCAAAAACTTCGTGTGTCTGCGAGTGGCAACAATTTGAGAAAACAAACACCTTTGAAAAACATCGATTTGTTGTTAACAAAGCCATATATTCTTCCCATGATAATAAATGTAGCCAAAGACAGAGAGACACATTTTCCAAAGTTTTGTTGGAAAATGAAAAGAATGGAAGATGAGAAATGAGGAATAGAAATTTTATTTCTTTTCTATCTGTGTGACTTAAAATCGTGTGCATACACAAACATTGTGGGCTGACTGTGAATTTGGAAGATCCTTTTCGCGTCTCTACTTGATATAAGAATGAGTCAATGCTAAATACATTTTATAACCGAAGGCGAATTCGAGTGAATGCGAAGTTTGGATGATGGGACTGTGAGTGAGCGAATGAGTGAGTGCATGCATGCCTATGCCTATCGACATGTGGAAAGCCAAACGGACAAACGAACGCCTGTACCGTTCTTATATTATTTCTATAATATATTTTGATTTCCCATTCCAATCTTCCTTCAAAGCCCAAGAGTGTCTCCATGTACCTCTCTTCTACTTACTACGTACTAAAGAACATTTACTACGTATAGACAGAAATATATACATTAGTATTACCTGGCTGCAAATGGACTAGGACTTATTTAGGTGTAGATTTATACTTCATGGTGTATGTCAGCCCCATGCCAGCCTTGTCATCCTATCCCTACTGATATGACGTGCTGTCTGTCTCCACTCCTTCATATAATAATCATACATATGCCCACTAATGCCTAATGCGTACACATCATATATACTTACATACATAGGAAAAGATTGTGACTGTGTATAAATATAAATACATATACTTATGTGTGTGTCTGTATTTGTTAGGTGGATTGCATCGGTTGTTTTTTTCTTTCTTTGAATAACTGATGAAATCCTCCACAAGAGCCCTGTTATCCTGTTAAACTATATACACATCTCGCAATCAGTCATACAGACGAGATCTTCTCAGTCCCAGCTACACGACACGACATTCTGCTCAATCCCAAAGTTTCTTGAATTCGATTCTACTTTGTCTTTTCACAATGCACCATGAAAGGCAGAGCAGTCTGCTATGCATCTACCCCGCACTCGCAGACTCTCAGTCATTGAGTTTTTGTAGATACATAAGAGCGTTTCAGTGTGTACACTTTCGTATGTAGCATTGATTTCATTCCATTCTCATTTAGCCGAATTCTCATTCTCTCACACAATCACCATCCGTTCAATTTATAAGCCAATAGGGTACTTACTATTTATACGAAAATGTGTGCTTGGCTCAACCTCCTTATCCACAAAATCATTATCGATTTCATGAAAACCTAGGAGTCAAGCACTGCAACAGCCATACACTTACTATTTACAAACAACTACTTACATTACACGTACTAAAACGTGTTTTCTCAGTGGTTGTTCTGATATTACGGCAAATTGCATGGAATGAACCTATGCGGAGGACTGTGACAAGCCTCGTGTCTTCTACTCTGTAGGTATGCAGGGAATGCATAAAGCTGAAAGAACAGTTTCACAGAGAGAGATCCTTTTACATTGGCAAGACGACATGCGCTGCCTACTACAAAATTACAACTGTGTGTGTGTGTGTGTGGAAGCGTATGTACAACTCGAGACAAACTCGACTTTTCCTCGCTGCAAAATTAAATCTAAGTCAAGCAAAGTCATGCCATGATTGCCACGCCATACGTTCACAGAGCAGAAGACTTGCCATTCAATACGTTCTGATGGATTCCATGGGACTGTGACTTGACTGTAAGGAAACTTAATGAAATTATTAGGACGGAAGCCATTAGAGACTACTATAGACTTGTCTGCATACAAAAAACGAAATTACAAAGTAGTTTTAAAGATCAATCCTAACTAACTACAATCGAATTAAGATTTTCTGGCAGCCTACATATACGATGAATTCATGTGTTGTAGTCCCACTGGCTGTGCAGCCTCTCAAGATCTCAAACTTTTGATTTCCCCCTCTTGACTTTAAAAGTCGTTTTTGCAATTACTGAATTCTGCCAGACACAACACATACTGTAAATGCCTACACGACTAGAGAGACATGACATGACAAACTTAATCATTATCATCTCATGAAGATAAGTGCACACTATAGTATACCTGTGTACTTGCTAAACAGCAATATATTTATTAGACTCTATGTTTTGGCAGGAAAAGGCGAACTATGGCAATTGGCAATTATACACAAACAAATTGAACAATGGAAAAGACATCCACATTTGCTAAAGGGAACGAGAGAGAAAACACAATAATAAAAGTCACTTTTCTAGATTCTCACATCACGTCGAGTTCAATTCATCCTAAAACAAATTACAGACAAAATGACCAACGTATAGAAACAATCTATCTTTGGTTAACTCTTTCTTAAAGTGCACACAGTGAGCCATTCAGCCGACAAACCCTAAGGTAAGGGTACAACCACGCTACATTACGATGTGAATTGTTCATTGACGTAGTATATAAAGTACACATTACATGAAACGTTATTTTTTGCATTTGGATTGCCAAAGTGGGTTATTTCATTTCGTATTGTTGCTCCACGTAATCATAGATGTACGAGTATGAACCGTTTATTTTTGTTGCTCGTGTTGAGGAAACAACACTAACAATACCAACAATAAATATTAAGGATACTAGCCAACACGTATGTATTATGTGGTGTGTGAGTAAAGCTCGAGTGTATACAGTAGTGTACAAACACATTTGAACCTTTATAGCTTAGCTTTGCACACAGGCAGGCAACAGTGAATCTCCAACAGACAGTAGACAGACAGACGGTTTATCGAACAGGAAAATATACAATGGTTCACATGAAGTCATAGAGTAGAATGTGAGCGACCACGAAAACTAAATCAAAGTCAAACTCTCAGCTCTCTTTGCCTCACATTGTGTGTTAAGAATACATAATGGTATAATATCAGTAAATACAGCGTGTTAACATGCCATATACGCGAGCAACGAGCAATGAAGGCAAGACAGTGGTAGAGATAAAAATGATGATGACGAATGTCATTTCATTTCCGAGGACAGAACGAACTATAATACACATTGCAAAGAAAAAGACAACATCTTTTTCCTATTTCGTTTACACTCAACTCCTCTCTCAGCCTCCTCTCCATACGATCATAACCACCTGCGACAACAGCATTCAAATTCCTGGAGAATTTTCTGCTTTCATTTCACTCCACTCTCCAGAGGAGATGTATGTACATTGGCTGTAAGACTACACTTCTGTATGAAAATGTATAGAAAAGTCCGCTTGTTTGTTCTGCAGTCTGTTTGCTCTGTTCTCTATGGTGTATTCCATAAAGTCTGCATTCAGCACATAATATAATGTATCTTCATAGAACTTGACTTTTGGCCACATAAAGCTATACAAAGTTTCAGTAAGTTTGCTCTGCTCTGTGGACGTCAAAATGGATGGGATAGTTTCTGCCGCTGTTATCACTTGCGATTGCACCAAGGCAGAACCCTCCATCTCTCTCTTCATCAGAAGCAAAGCAACTTTTATTTAGGAGCAAATGCACCTACAAACATACACACACATGTCTAAATCCCTTTATCATTGGGGCAAATAACCATGCTCTTCCGTTTCTAGTTCAAACGCTAGTTGCCTCATCTGCACTGTGTACTGTAACGTAACGATGAGTTGGATCGAATTTTACTAGAGGCAGTAGTGGTGGATGGTGAGTGCGATACTAGGCGAGTGAAGTTATTATTATGGTACATCAACGAATCGCTACGCTAATAATCGCCATAAAAATGCTCAACTGTACTGCGTACGCTATGTGTACATATAATCATAGATAAAAGTATCGTCTCCCATAAAAATGTGGAATACATAGCTAATGCATCGGTTGTAGTCCTAATAATAATACATAAAATAATTTAACCATCCAAACATTCCTAACAGCTGTATTAATAGCATAACACACACACGACAAACACACATACATACATCGTTCTGCATGTAAGTAAATATATTATGTACTTGCCCTTTATAGAGGCAGAAACGAATTGCTGATTACGCGTGTTGTTGAAATGAGTGTAATGCTCTTCTAGTACAATAAATACCATGCATACCTACCACTTGTCTTTTGTAGGCAAATAATGCGAAATACATGTTTTGACTCAACAGAATTTAGTACCTATGTGCTCCTGCACTAATAAAAGTAAACAGCAGCAGATACTCAAGTATGCATTGAGTTTAATAATATAGTAGTACAATAATATAAAAGGAATGTCAAAAAAATCTTCACCCATGTAATTCAAAAGGTTTCACGGATAAATCTGTATATGTATACATACTGCAGCAATATTTTCTATAGGTACATACATACAATGATTGTATTGTAGACACTTTTCAAACTATTCTGATACAATCTTGGCTAACAAATGAAAATTTTGTACATAGATACCACCAGCTTACTTTACTCTAATGCAGTAATGAGTAAAGATTGAAAAATAAAGTGATTGTGACTGGTTAAAGACCACAACAACATTAACACTGTGCAGAAAAGTATTGGCGAATGTAAATACATGTAGTATGTAGGCGATTACAAATCAAACTTTTACCAAGTATAGTCATGGCTGACTCATGTATATTCTTATGACTTGTCTAGTTGTATTGGCGTATTGCATTGTATTATATTGCCTGAGGATTTTCAGAGAGACAGACACAAACTAATAAATAGTTACTATATGAATGTAATGCAATCGGTGCATACTACGAATGTGTTGTCTGTGTAGTAGGTCATTTTGGTGTAAATCTACCAACCACGACATGGTGTCACACACGTGAAGTCTGTGATATTCAAAAATAAGGAAATGACACGTAGTTAACAATTGCGTACTCACACCGAGTTTGTGTCGAGAAATATTAGCAATAGATCTCAAACGTATTTGACAACGATGTGTCAATGTCGCTGTGTTTACTCATTCAAGTACACACTTATATCTGTAAACATACTATTTCATATAGTCAATACAGGAAGGAAGAGGTCAAATCCAACAGTTAGTCAAATACCATGAAAACAAAGCGTTTCACAGATATCTATCCGACGGAGACAAATCTCTGTTTCATTTGTCATATCGTATATCTGATTATGAAACGAATGCGTTATGCTATCTCAGAAATAGATTTTGCATTCTTCTTTTTATACGTTTGGCAACGTATGCAGTACATATTATATAACCACGGATGTATTACCAAAATAGGTAATCTTACATATTTACATATAGTGCTAAAAGCTTTATTCCAATCAGCCTTCAATTGTGTGTTGCAAAGAAGATGGTTAAACCACCTACTATATTTAGGTGTTTGCTACTATTATATAAGTAATAGTATTACGCATACTAAAGAAAATTAGGTGTTTGATGCTGTTACATGTTACATCAGAAAATCCAAGAAAATTTCAAAGAAAACCGCAGACCTATGTATGAAATTAAATTAGAAATAATTCTAGACTGCTCATCTGCTCACTCATATTGATGAGGAAAAGTTTTGCTCTCACCATGTTATTTCTTTAATGAACTGCAGCCATTTTGCAACTCATTCAGACAGCAGATTAACGAACACTAATGAACTCTGACTGAGCATTAATGTTCCTAAACAGTCCTGGAGGAGAAGTAGGAACGAGGGAGGGTATTATTAATTCCACTTATTTCATTTCCCACTGTCTTGCATTTTGCCGGTCTCTCCATGTCTCTCGTAGCTTTTCTTGTGCGTGCAAACGTCAGTTCGACTTTCAATGTACAATACGAATTCATAATGTGGCACCAGTAACTGTCGTAATATCCCACAGAAAATGACCCCTCACGTTCCAAAGCCAGTACCATTGGTCGTGCTGTGCTTGCTTGCTACAAAACCTTGTATCATGGTTTTAAAAATGCGTCGCGTGCTCTCAGTCTATTATATCGTCATTGCAAACTCATTTGAATTCCTCTGGCTAGAAACAATAGCTACTATTATAAACATAACTGAAGTGTTTACACTCTCGAACCGTGCGTCGCTGATCAAAGTATTTGTTCCATTGAATGACTGCTTGTACTACAATTTAGTTTTATAATTACGAGAAATAATTTGTGTAACTTGTCATTAAACATTTGTATCAACCTTTGAACCCTAAAACCGCAGTACAAATGACATGTATGAATAATATTAGTCATTAATGATACCATAACAGTATCTTGTATCGGTGCTCGTTGAATGAAGCAATTCTACTGATATGGTTATTGGAGTAAACCTTTCAGGGCAAAGATGAACAATTATTAGTGACAAACATTTATGACAAATACGGATATAGAAGAAGCAGCAACGCTTTTCTATTCAATTAGATCCTATTGATTTCGGTTGAATTGAGTTTCCTAAAAGTGGCTCCAGTATACAATGTTGAGGAAGTGGAGCTCAAATTCATAATCAGCAAAAGTCAACCCGTATGCGTATTACAATGACACAAAACTCATGACATTTCTTTACATAAGGAGCAAGATAAAAATGTCAACGTCATCTGTCACCGCTTAAACATTTAGCTGTCAGTCAGAGGTAGGACGTAATACTATATATTTTTGTACTACGTACAAAATGATTTCGACTTGCTGGAAATTAGACGGAAAACCAAATCGAAATGGAGAAAGCAAAGTATTAAATGTCGTAGGAGTAGCAGAGAGTGGATTCAGAGACGGACTAGTAAGTCACGGTTGGGAGTAGAGTGTCATGGAGCAGGGCTTGCCCATATAAAAGTGAGTGATTTCCTCTTCCTCAATAAACCAAAAAATGATCTGGCTTAATATTTATATATGTAGGTATGCATAATGCATGTGTTAAATTCTGTCTATGGTCTATAAAATGGTCATATGTTACCTGCACTTGTCGTCACTTACAACTCGAGTAAAGCAGCAACGTGTTCATATATAGCATTCTTTCATATATTATAGAGATTGCAAGTTCTCCAGTACAGGGCACCCAATTGAACCACCTACTATTACGACAATCGTACAGAACACAGCAGAAGTAAATAAAAAAATTATTCGCATGGTTTTGACAAACATTTGCTTGAGTGTGTGACACACATTTGACACATTTCAGGTTGCAGTGGGTTAGACGCAGATTCTGCACCTGACTCACACGGGCTGTTTTAATTCCAGAGCATGGAGTAAATATATGATTTATCTACATTGTCCACGTGTCCTTATATATAGTGAAACTCACTCAGGATGTAGCTGACGACTCTGGCATGTTGAGAATGACGAGTGTTGTGTGTATTGTACACGGTTTTTAGTACTCAAGTCGTTAAAGTAAATTGGCAAGGTATTTTGGACTAAAAGTGGAACTCTGTTAGGCAGTGCGTAAACTTCATTGTAAACATTTCTTACAATTTCGAGACCCAAGTTTCGCTGGCTGCTATAATCTATCATTTGTTTGGCTTTTGTTAGCTAATTCCGGGATTTTGATTGATATCTTGTAATTCATTCTTCGTGTTTGCGTCCAAGTAAATTACCGTATACGTGAAACAACAGTGCGGCAGTTCTGCACTATACAGGTAAATAATTGCAATCACTTTGGGGCACTGACTATTCCTCTCACTCCAATATTATATGGGAGCCGTGTACAACTTATCGCACCACATGAATGTGTGCAGTTTTCATACAGATCAGTATTTATTAAATACAATTTCTTCGATGAAGCCTATAATCACTTAACCATCTAGATTTTGTGACTGTGCACACACAATCCAGCAAAATCGTACGAAAAACTGCTAACTACCCTTATTTATAACTAATAAATAAAGCATAAGCACCGACCGTACTTACGACATCCCTCCCACCGTCTTTCCTACCTGTAATTAATTTACGAGGTAAACCCAGATCTGTCTACACTGATAACGCGCTGCTCTATGCCCACCATTATTAGAGCACTGGTAATCACACATTGCCCGAACCTCTATTTCAGAATTTCAGAATCCAAGGAATTCCATTTTAACAGAGGTCAAATGACTCTCAGTAAAGGTAAACGAAGTCAAAGGAATTAAATATCGATTGAATGGGAGAAGGGAATTAAACTATAGATTAAGAGCATTAATACTGCGTAAAGAAGAGAACCAATACTAGAGCGTATGAATGGCTCGGAATGGTTAACTGGAGCCATTTCCTCGTCATTGTACTATGAACTTTAACTTTTCTACAGTAAAGACGGAAGAGGTTTTCGTCTTCGCTCTCCAACTGGAGTTCACTAATGTCCGCCATGCGAAATCTCATGCAATATGCAAACATCCTCCTCTGGAAGCTCGTGATTCGTATCCATGTGCTCCCCGCAGCACAGCAAGAGCGCACAGCCAGAGCACAATGTACTAAACCATACGCAGTAACTTAAGTAAAAGAAGATAAAATCCTATAATATATAAGGAAGATTAGCTACAGTCTAGTAGTTGGCTTTGAGGATGTGTCCAGAAAAGTAATCGAGCGATTCAAGAAACTAGGCAAGCCCCGAACATGACTCATGACTGACATTCTTACAGATATATTAAATGAAGATAAAGCTATTCTCAAAGTTAACTTATTCTGCACGCATCCGCTCTATTGGAGTGCTTGCCATTCTGGAAGACTCGAAGGACAACAATAGCGGAATTGGCATTGCTTACATTGATAGAAGACGAAGAAGAAGAAACGTGCATTATTATTACACTTTCAAACGCAATCATTTACTATGGATACTTTGAAAGAGAGATGAAAGTATACTACCAACTAACCAACCACTACGTACAGTTACCTACAGGTTTCTATTAAAATATAGACATATTAATGGAGATAGGTAGGTAGTCGGTCGTTTGTAGGTGGGTAGACGTCAGACGTAAACACGGCAAGTATTATACGTAGAGAAGCCGAATTGAGAGCAATGATACCAAGTTCTTGACTCAGTCAGCAATGTAGTTTCCTGCTACACACAGACTTGACAAAGTTTCTGTCTACGATGCAAGTATCCTTATCCATGGCATGGCCATAGTATAGTACGAAACCAGAAGAGAATAAAGAAGAGAAAATGGCAATATCGTCGTTATCATTTCTTCTTCATTATCCTCACCACAGAAAATGTAAAAGTTGAATAAATCACCAAATACTTAGCTTTTGTTACGCTCTTCCGTGTGGAATGTCTGCAACTGTGCATACTATACTACTACTGTTTGTTACAATACCTTACCTTTGAGTACACACAGAGAGACAGATCATTTTATAGTGTAAAAATCTTTTCGCTATCTTACAAGTGAAGAAGGACTGGAGTAAGTTTCTAAGTAAACGGCAAGCGACTTGACTAAAGTGACAATGAATGAGCAAAAATAAATTCGAATTCAAGGCAGGTCAAAGAAATTCTACCAATTTAGCTTAACTCTCAAGGCAAGGAAATAAAGTGAAAGCCGAAATGGCTGAAAGCTGAGTAAGTTGATTGTGTAGTTACAAGCTTGGTTGCCTTTAGAATTTTGGCTGCTGGCTTCGCTCGATGCATAGCACAGTTAAAAGTTAATTGTGTTGTAAAAAGGAAAATCTGCACGTATATATATATATATTATCAAAGCATTGCTTACTTCGTCGTACCTAGGTGTCTGTGGAGGTGTTGGTTGGTAGTTTAGATGGGTAAATAATACTATAAGCTTATATTATATTACTAGTAGGAAGTCTTAAAGAAGTAGTAACTTTAGTTGATGATAAATTTGATTTTGGGAACAGTTTAAACTGCCAGCGACCTCCTCTGTTCCATGAGTTTGGCATTCAAGACATAGAAAAAGTTATCGGATCCGATTAAATGACCTCGCCTTCCTTGCTACTTTGAGTTATGCTCATAGTAAAGCAGACACCGCCGTAAAATCTCTCAATTATTGCTGCTATCATTAAATGTCTTGGAAAAATAAACATACTTCCTCTTCGGGATATGTTTGCATAGAAGGAATGAATAGAGACCGTTAAAAAAAGTAAGTTGACATTATTACTTGCAATAAGTACTATATAAGATATTAGTACAAGCGTCCACCCTGCACAAAGGACACTGTGCTATCTATCTGTGTGAGTAAATAGTAATATAATATCATGATTATGGGTCGCGGAAAGTCAATGACGAACTTTATTCTAATATGCTATACGATTCATCAACAAATGTGTTTTCCTGTCCTCCAGATTGTGCTCAGCACTAGCGCTGTATAAATTATTATGATTAGGAGAAAAGGAATGAGTCTTCTCGTCTAGTCAAGCTAAACCATCGAGAGATAGCCATGAAAAATGCTTTTATTGACTTTAATAATACACGGGAAAATGACTATGTGTTATACATTATACATGTGTGTATACAAAGAACATGTTACATATGCACTGCTTTGTTGTACAGGGAAAATGAATCATCTCCAAAATGATATATCTGCTGTGTGGTATCAAGGCTGAAGGAACGCAGTGAGCGAAATTGTAGTTGACTGTTTGTTTTCCTACAGTTCTCCTTTCTTAAGCAATGCAACGCAAGTAATAGACAATCAAACGAGAAGGAGGAGCGTTAGGAATGCAACCATCCAACTCGAACACTACGAATTTACACATACATACATACATTTATGTAAAGGACTCTCAGTCATTGTCAGTTTATTATCCGAATTGTGTGTTACTGCAAACATTGAGATGTACTGCTCGGTCGTACGCCAAAACCTCCACAATGCAGACGGATGAAGAGACTTCTTTCTACCATTTAATATTCAAAAAGCTGTCTTCTTCAATAAGAATACTTGTACGTAATTTTTCTATTCTATCCACTAAATATATGCCAGTCACATGCAATAAAAGAGGAATGTTTATACGTATTTAATGTTTGAGTAACCCAGGAAGGCCAAGTGTGTCATTATTATTACGGCAGAGATCACTTCTCGCAGTCAAAATCCATTGTGAAGCACCGGAAAACAAATGAGACAACCAACAATTCAGTCTTTCGAATTTTCTTGTTAGAAAATCTACAAAATAGAATCAATGCTACCAACACTGTTAAACAGAGAACACATAACGTAACACACAAACAAGTATATGCATCGTACTTTGTAGTAGATACTATACATATATAATAATAATAATGCAACCCAAGTGATAAACATTCATTACGATGATAGGAGTTACGGAACCTTCGCATTGCACTAATGATATATTCCTGCCCAAGTTGTTTGTTCCGATCCAACAAGCATCGTTTCTGATTCACTTTTCCAGTTATATGAATCCGTACACTTATATTAGCTGTCGGTCAAGACTACAGCAGATTACAGTTTCACACGAATCGCTGCTCTGTGAATGCGCAACGCTAATGGCACAGTTAGTGATAATTCTACAGTAAAATATGATAAGTGCTCACTGAATTACGTGCATTTGGCTTGACTTCTGCCACTTGTAGTACGAGTGGTGCACTAGTATATGTATCTGGTGACAATAGAATGACGCCCTACACACTGTTTCCTCAAAATTCAAGTGGTTACAGCTAAACTAAAGCTCGTGTATTCTCCACCACTGAAGCAAACACAATTGCAGCCTACCACTACAAAAGAGAATATATATTTATTACTTGATTACGAGAAAGAGCATTGCCTTGCTTTTGATTTCCATTCTCTGTACGTGGCTGGCTGATTAGAGCAACCTAATTCGGAAATTCTATTGTAATTACTAATCGCTGTCAAGTATATAGAATCAGAGATAGCATCACCCATTAGTGGCTCTATGATATATCAAGTCATGCAGAGTACGACGGTGCAAAGTAATGGCCGAATCTTTCCTTTTTACTTACCAGACAACAACCAACACCACCACAACAACAAGGCAATGCACGTAAACGGTACGATACTAACTACAATAAACCCAAATGGATAATCTAGTGGAAGCATTGAAACATCTCCAATCTTTGTACTCTCTTCGAGATACTTTATGTTCGAGCACACGCGAAATCTCACAATGAAATGCTTAAGATGACGAATGACGATGCATCTCTCTCTTCATCTCTAGTCTCTCTTGATCGAGCTTTACTTATTGTGAGTGAGACAGCACTATGCTTTGTAATTGTCTACGCGTTGTGACGTGAACTACCTGATGATGTACATAGTGGAATGTAGAGGCCATAATAAGTAATTAGTGAAAATTAGGGCAGGAGAACACAATGTTCAATTGAATCCTTACTGATACTAATAGCTCTGCTGTCACTTTTCAATTTGACTATCCTTACATAATTTGTTTCCAATTAGTATTAGTTGTATGATGCGAGATATTATGTTAATTTTCTAGACCCACCAACGCCACCATTGTAGTTGTGTTTCGTCATTCCTTATAATAAGCTCAGAAATAACGTCAAACTTTGCAATAGGGCACAATGCCTTTTTAAGTAACAAATTTCTTGTGCTTATTTGTTGTAAGTAAGCCGTTTCTGTAATCTATACTGGGCACTGAGAGTAACTGACTTGTGAGTTTAAATGGTGTATAAAATTGCATGTTCGGGGTGGGATAACAACGATTAAGAGATTTTTATCAGTTCAAAGAAAACTAGAGAACCAGAGAAGGACGCAAACCGCAGAAATATTTTATGCTCTGTATAACTACTATATAACTTAACGATTAAAGAAATGCCTGTTCTAAATGGTAGAGAGGGCGCCCAGACAGGTATTCCTTCATCGACTATATTATTATAAGTACTACAACCACTGTAGTGGGCAGTTTAATGTGGAATTCATTAATAAATCATTGCACCACCAATTACGATAAATGCTCATTCAACCGTGTCGAGTACTGCACCGAAAAGCGGAAGCCAGCTCATAAAGTAGGAAAACTGTGTGTAGCCGACCACAAATATTGAGTGGTAGGAGCTAGTAGCTACCCGGGAATATAGCGTGACAACTCTTTCCACTGCTAGCAGTTCGCTACTTGGAAATCCAAACCGGCTTTTTTAGCCAAGCCAACCCACTCTGACATTCTCTTGGCGTTTACTAGCGATATGACATAATACTGTAGTAGTAGTAGTAGTACTTTTGTTAGTTAAGGTACTTCCACTTTGCATTTTAGTTTAACATGCACTGTGGTGGAGACAAGAGCACACCTACCAGCTAACAACCTATCATTTAGTTTGTGTGCTCACGTTCAAGTGTGTACGCTGAGTTCAGTTTAGTAGCCGTAGTTTAAGTAACAGGGAAATCCAATTTCCCCTTAAATTCAGTGAGCACACAGAAACAGGAAGAGATGACTAGAGTTTTGCATGAACGTGTCTGCCTGCTTTATTCTATTTCATAGTCGGCCTTCTTTGGTCGTTTCTCTATTTCGCCATGCAATAGATTAAACACACACAGAGAGAGAGAGAGCGAGACTCATCCATGGGGTTGTCAAGATATGTACAGTAGAACTACCCTGACAGTCAGTCTACCCTTATCGTATCGTAAATAATCCAGCAAACAACATAAGGTAACGTTAACTTTCCGTATAAACGGAAAGTCCAAGAATTATAATACATATTACGTTTCAAGAAGAGAATATCGTCATACATCACAATTCTTACGTGTGGAATCGTTTAGAAATTCAAGAGTAGATATTTATAAACGTCCCATTTGCCATATACCAAAAAATACATACAATACACCCTATACACCGTATCATGGAGAATTACATAATGCAGACAAATATCTCCACTCTACTGTTTCATGTCAGTCATGGCTCGAACAAAGTACAAAATTTAATAAAGTTAGCTGTAGGACAAACCTTACACCCACTGTTGGCTTTGCGGGTGCTCGCCTTCGTTTCCTTCCCCAACTTCTTCTTGTCAAAGAATTATTTAAGCCGTATGGCCAACTTCGCTCTATTTAATACACATACTAGTGTTTCAAACATTATTGTTATGATAGCTACAACAAATAAAGACGGCGCGAGTTGCAATGTAGTATTACTAGTAGTACTAGAACCTTTTATTCCAAGTACGCACTATAGATACCGTTTTACTACTACTACTTACTACTAGAAGAAGAAGAAGAAGAGAAAAGTAAAGGACAAGACTGAAACTGTACAAGGAACTACTACATTCTGTGAATTAGTTCTAAAACCGTCGTTCCACTACATGCTACTAATATTAAGTTCATAAAAAACTCATTTGAATTCGAGCCATCTCGTGAAGTCTGGTCTTGTCTCTCCCATACATCCAGCATAAAAGGAACGATCCGAAATTGCAAAAAAAATGTCTACCTAGTCAAATCCAGATGGACTAGAGCGCTAGAATGCGAAATTCGTACACACTGTGTTAGGTACTTTCTCTTTATTTAATCCACGAACTGAACTCCTCTACTTTGGATGGGCATTTTGGTTGAAATCTAAATCTAATCTACCAAGGGAGCAGAGGGATCGAGTCAAATATTTATTTGTTATAGCTAATATCATGCTTACTACTTGGCTTGTGACCATTACAATTGTAATGTGGGCATTTTAGATTCTAATCAGGTTTCTGTCTCCTACTGCCTACACACTCAAAAAGCACTCTTAACAATTACATTGTTGCCTGTAAAAATACAGTGTAAGAGGACGTGTATCTTACTTAGAGAAACACTTAGAGAGAGAGAGAGAGGAGAGCGATCGATCTGGCCTGGCGTCTAGACAAACCCTATTGTGTTCTTGAAGTTCAATATACTATAGCTTAGCCAAATTCTATTGTGCTGTGTGCTCTGCTTAGAAGTGTGTCTTATTATTCACCCCGTTCACTCACTCACTGCCCATCCTGTATTACTATCACCTCCGTTGTCTCTGTTGGCTTTATGGTGACACGGTGCGATCATTCTATTTAGTTACAACAACCAAGTAAACGTTGGTTCTAGTTCTGTGTTCTGTGGCTAAAAGTAGGGGCCATCAGAACCTAAAATGTTTCTTTATTTTATACTGTAACTACTACCATAGCATTTAGTAGTACCTCCAACTAGGGATTATGTCGTGTAATGTAAACAGAGTGCATGCATGCTCTTCGATGTCCAAAATGTGACTCATAGGAAAACTATGTTACGAACGAAAGATTGGAACGAATAAAACAACTTCTTAAACCTTGTTATCCCTGCTTTCTACATCTTGTTTGTCTTACCTGCTCAAATGTACTACTAATACTTAAACTTTGTAGTAGCAAAATGCATACATGCATATTATATGAAAGTTATACTCTATTACAGAAAATATGCAGAAAATTGTTTACAAATACAACAACGTGTAGTAGATATAGGGGCATTTTAACGTCTCCCTCCCCCTTCCACACGGAGACCCTCCAAAAGAAATGTTGACAACCGAAATGTAGTACATGTTTTATTTTGTATGTGGAGGAGGACAAATTGGGACATGGTCCGACTCCGATTAGGGACGGGACAGAAGACAGAGACAGCAGAACGGTTTTTCCGTTTTTCTCTCGAGCAGCCAGATTAGTCAAAGAGCATGCTCAAAGCTGAAGACAAGTCATAAAGTTGAATTATAGTAGCAGCTCTACATAAGTAAGGAAACGTCGGATGTTATCGTGATGTACAACGTACTGCTTCAGTGATATGTAGTAAACAAAAGCTAGAAGGCACAGAAGAAACGGGAGGACAGCCCAGGTCATGGTCAGCAGAAGTGTCTCTGACACACGTTACTCATTATACACAACACAACGAACGAATAATGGAAATGTCCGCAATACCCATTACTTTTCTATTGGAGTTGGTCGCACCAAACGATGTACGTATTCATGGGTATTGCCGACCATGGGTGGAAACTCAGTTTATATTGAATGTCTACTGTCTGTATGTCTAATACAAGTACAACTTTGACAGCTGAATTCATGAACTCTTGTATTCGATTGTAACTCAAATATAGAACAGATCGGACGAAAGCTGACTCATCTTTCGTGTCGTGTCAACAAACTATGAGGACCGACTTTCCTATTATCAGTTCATACTATTCGCTCGATTGCATCCATCGAGCCATTGACTGGCCTATTATTAATCTGCAAGAAAGAAGGCTGCATCGTGTCAGTACACCGATGGTATTTATTCTTTGACTGTTTAGTTATGGATGTATGCATTGACTTGATTTAAGTGCTTTGTAGCAGTCTTCATCGTTGTTGGATTGTGCAAGTATCCATATCCGCTTACACTTACTCCTATAAATACATATGCTTGCATGCACAAATACTGCCAATTAAACTGTGCCGGTCCTAACTCCCGTTACTGTTAGCAGAATACTTTCATCAGTGCTGAATCAAGCATGTTTACACATAATAATAAAAGTGAACAACACTTTTACCAAACCAAAATCACACACCACAATTAAATATTTCTGTAACTACAACAAACCCTATTTTCTCCCACAGATTTTCATGGAACATAAAAAGAGAGGGCCCCGATAGACAGGACAATGAAATGTGTTACAAAGTCTATAGATTATAACCTGTTTACTTAAATATAGAATAGAAATGAGCACCGATCTTTAGCAACTGAATCGATTCATCAATTCTCTACCTACGCAAACACTTGTTAATGCTAAATGTATTTACGTTTTGACATGGTGTTAAATGAGCTTTTAAAAGTGAAAAGTGTCGATTTGACTTGGATTTCATTCCACAATAAAAGGAATGACGACTAACTGGAATTGTGCAAAAGAGTAAAAGTAGTCAAGATGTGAAGATGAGATACTTTGTCTCCCAAATATTCGATTTGTCGGAAACAATAAGGTAACAAAATATACAAAGGCCATCAAAACAGATACATATCTTTCCTATTTGTTGAATAATAAACAAAAAAGGGTAAAGAAGGTAGACTATGAAAACAGCTTACCTTATTGCCGACTAGTAATAAAGGCACTTTGTCAGCTCCTTTCACTCTGCTAATTTGTTCTTTCATTGTTTTGATATCTTGAAAGGTCTGATGATTGGTTATAGAGTAAACAACAAGGAAACCTGTAGAAAAAATTAGTGAAATGGTTACTTTCAAACTTTTAAACACCAATTAGAGTCTATCTTTTTGCAATTAGATGATACAATTCATAACTTGATAATTCAGGATGTAAATGCAGTATCACATCACACCGTGTAATTGCACTAATCAAATGGTGGTTTCGTATTTATTTGGACACCAGGATTTTAAACCCCCTGAGTGCGTTGTCAAGTTAAAGGATTATCATGCAAGCGCAGCTATACACCTGGAGTATTTGTAGTCTAACACGATTGATTATGTGTTGAACCGCAGAGACACATTCAGGATTGTACATATGAAAAATTATTAGGCTACATTTAATTTGTCCTGGACTTATTTACAATATGGCCTAACTAATCAAATGTTGATATATATTGTTTTCTAACAAGTGCAACTTATATCATAATCAATGACTTAATAATTAATTAATAAATAAATGACAAACCTTGGCCGTTTTTGATGTACAGATCTCTCATGGAGGCGAATTGTTCAGTACCCGCTGTATCTAAAATCTCAAGAACACAAGGTGACCTGAAAAAGACCGGTATACCATTTAAAACATAATCTTCTGCTTCAAATAGGGAATTAAAGTTTTGAATCAAGGTTGACAACATGGAATGTGGTTACGTTTGTGAAAAGTCTACCCCCCGAAAAAATTTAAAAACTGTCGTACTTTGAATAAACATTTGGGTTCGATTCATATATACAGATAATTTTTTTTATATGTACAAGTGCACATGTTGTGATAGAGTTTTCAAACTCCAAAACAAGCTATATGAACACATGGAATCCATCCATAACAAAATACTACTTTGCAAATGAACATATCGTTCGAATACGGCCCACATGAATTTCACATTCTAAATAGGATCCTTCCAAAATGTTTTTATTGCCAGAAGGAATTCAAAAACAGCTTTCAGTACATACACAAGAAATTATTCCTGCGGAAGAAAATTCGAAAAGAATTGAATAAATTAAAAAATGAGTTCGTGATACCACTCATCGAAGAAGATAAGTTTGTGTTAAGTTGTTTAAAAAAACATTGTAAATTGCACACTGCAAAAATGGTTAATAATATGTATTTGTATCCGTTGTGCACCCACGTCATTAATGAAAAGACAGAACACGTTGAGGGCCTTTACATTGGTTTCAGTACTTACAAGAATCCGGAAGAAACCGTAATAAATTCAATTAAGCTTCACAAGTCGGCTAAGAAATATGCACTCAGAAATGCTTTACCTAAAGAGGAGAACAAGCCCGGTAATTCAAAAAACGAAAGTCATATTATGTCAATCACAAATGTGTGACAGTGATTTGTGTAGATAAATCGTTCTCTCTCTATGAATACTCACAATTAAAAGTAGATTAGTAAAGAAAAAGCTCCTCTTAAAAAGCTATTGATCAAGTCAACGGAGGTACAGTTTATACCCGATATTAACTTATTTCATTTAACTGCCAATATTATGCCCATATTTTGTTGCAATTTGCAGGAAAATACGAAGCTTGCCAACAAATTACCAAAGGCCCTGGGGACTCATTCGCAAAGCGTTTTTCAGTCCTATCCAAGGTGTATGAAGGGTTTCGTTGGATCTTGCTTTTGATATTAAAAGCACGTATCCAACGAAACCCTTCACACACCTTGGTCCTATCCAAAAGTTTGGGACCGGTGTCTGCAGCCCCCATATAAAGCGGTATACAGTGTTGTTGACAGCAACACTGGGGGTTTGCTTAGGATTTCCTA
>JABASC010001266.1:0-25307 GCA_019776185.1 Plutomurus gul | reverse complement strand
CTTGACTTCCTTTTCAGCGCCTTCGACTTCTCGACTTCTACACGGATAATAATATTTATTTGCGTAAAGATTCCATGCTTTGATATTTGTACATATTTATTAGAGAAAGATCAATGTGACGAAATAGTAAGAAAACAATGGCCTTAAAACAAAAGTAAGAACGTTTTTATAAACTACCGGCTTTACTAAATACTACAGAGCCATGCCGCCCGTACGCAACATGGTACAATAAGTATTTCACATACTCGATAACATCTATAGTTTACTAACACGTGGTATCAACAGGCAGTGGTAGAACGGAAGACGGTGCCTTTCACACTTGAATAACCATTGGTTGCATCACACTTAAGCTTTCATTATAAAATTTGTTTGATTTCTTTGTTTACTTTGGTTTACGAAGTAAGAGTAGAGAAACTGCTCCCAGACCACCAACGGCTGTCAAAACAGAGAACACGAGCGTACGCGTCCCCGCGTCTATGTGAGTTTTCCCGTAAAATTGCCAGAAAACGAACGTGTTTCCAAAAAACATACTGGAATTATCGAAATCATACATTAAACAGTTAAGTATGTAAATATAACAAATTTACAAAACATTTTGCATGTAGAGTGAAACAAAATCATTGCAATTACCTGCATTGTAACATTGCCCAAAATATTCCCGAATTTGTTGTTAGCGTCTCTTTTGTAGAACAAAGAGTTAAGTAGCTTCCCTGGGCTGTCCACAAAGCGGCGGCAGCAACTCCTAGAACTGCTGATATCACATACAATAACCACGTTTGTGGATATAGAAAAGTAGCCGGGAATGCGGAATAAAGTATTGCTCCAGCTATCATTGTTGTCTTTGTGCCCAAGACGGCCACAAAGGACGGAGAGAAGAAATTCGATAAGGAGAACACGGCGTATATAATGCATTGAGATATATAGCCATCTCCTGTAAACGTACTATCGTCTGCTTTTAAACTTGTTATCACTGTTTGCTGTCATAAGAAATGTAAAAGAGAAATGCTATTATATATGTAATTTCCTTTACATTATAAAATTATCAGAAACATAAATATGACAAATACTCACCTCAATATTACACATAGTGTTAAAGGATGTAAAAATTAACATGAAAGCCACCCCAAGTACTAATACATCTCTTAGCCGGTTTTCCTCCACTCTGTTTACGACGTTGTACACCATTTTGACACTTTTTCACACAAAAATTCGGCAGACTTTTTCAATCGTATGTAATTCACACCTGACCACAATCCACCACACAAATAAATTANACAAAAATTCGGCAGACTTTTTCAATCGTATGTAATTCACACCTGACCACAATCCACCACACAAATAAATTACAGGGAAATAATTATCACTCTAAGCTGTAATTTTGTTCCCTACACCAAAGTCGATAACATCCATTTATTGATAATATGATGGTGTTATGTTAAGACCTATAATCGAACGGTCCATGAACAGTTGACAAGTAAAAGTAAACCAAGTTTATAAAATTATCTTTTTGACGAGCATTCACTTTTACAAATCTGCTGTATTAACACTCGGTACTTGGTAGAATCGCGCATCAGTGTTTACAGCAACATTTATGTGTGTATTATTAGTGAATTATTTGTAATGTTCTTATCTAATCACTGTATATATGTATTCTTTTACATGAAGACAGATAATGAGTTACAGATCGATTGAACTATTTTGAAGGTGTGCGATGTGTAGCCAACACGAACTATTCTTTCACTCTTCTGTGATCCACTTCTGAGCTAATATTCAACTGGTGTGTGAGGCCAGTCTGTTTAGAGTCAATATATTTATAAAGAGATTGACGCTTAGTGGCAGTTAATGACAGATGGAAGGGGAAAGATTACGAAACAGGCCCATTTTCCGCAGTAGATATCATTAGCATTTTCTTGTGAAATATCAGCGTGACTGACTGTGCTTGAGCGTGCAGAGTCTGTTAATTCATTCTGTCTTAATTTTTCTGTCTACTCGTTCACACTCTTCTACTCACGCTAACCACTTATACGGCAGAAGATTACTTTGGAATAATTATAAGTGTATATTATAAATCAGTAACTCATTTGCCCCAGTTTATCTTCGAGTAGCAGACACAGCCCAGAATTAATATTTATATTATATAAAATGAAGTGCATGCATAATGCATTATGTAATTTTAATATGAAATTACACTTGTTCCGCCAGTAATTTTTACTGCACTATCTGCAATGCTAATCTGCAAAGTTAGAGTTTTGGTATTCTCTGTATATGCGTCGTATGGGCTTCAGATAAGCATATTAATGTCACAGCCAGGCCAAGGACAGCATCAACAAGTTCATTGGTTTCATTTATTACGCCCTTCATCTGGTCGACACATGTACTTTAGCATAATTAACACATTTACTGTCCGTATAAATCATAATGCCGCATATATTATACATTCTGTCAATCTTCTCTTCTCTGACGCCGCATAATTGCGCTCATTTCCACTACTCTTCACTTTTTTCTGGTCTTGAACTTCACACACATTACATTTACTATGTTGGTAGCAATCTTTGAAGGGGTGAAAAAGTCCCGGGATCTATCCACCCTTGTAATGACATTGTTATTGTAAATATTTCTAGAAACTTTGCACTGTTCCTCTCTCTCTCACTCTCTCTATTCTTTTCAACGAGGAATTTATTACTCTAAACATGTTCGATCTATCACGGCGCCGAAAAAGTTCTTCCTTCTACGACCTGTGAAAGACGGAATTCCCAAAAGTCACGTAGCTATTCATCCATTCATTCAACTGTTCGTATTTGATTTACTCAGAGTTTGAAAAACGACTGAAGACTCAACGTCAAGTCAAACGAAAAAGTACAACATGTCAAACTCAAACAGAAGATTTAGCAAAAGAACGGCACAACCTATTAAGGATTAGGACGAAGAAGGAATGCCGATGTTCTTTCTCTCTACCAACCAACTTTGTTCGTTTCATTTTTCTTTCGCACTGAAAAGAAAAACTCACAACTAGTTAGCTACACATAACAAAAAAGACTTTCTGCCTACTACTTACCTATTATAGCAATTAAGTTATGTGTTTCCCCCTTTAGAACTAGTTTATATACCGTTGACTGGAGTTCACTCGACTTTTTACTCTTTGCCCTCACATACCCGCCTTCCGTCCGTATAACAATTTAAAGATAGTAAGTAGTAGCAGTAGTAAAAAAGCATGTATGACCGCGTAATACTCGCAATCAGTGATAGCTAAGAAAGAGTGACAAGCACAGATAAGAAATTGTAAGCATTCTTACGTTAGTTTTACCCTCTGTACAGTAATACTGTCAGATTCCAGTCAAAAGCTGTCTAAGAAAAGTAGAGGTATTGATAAGCACTAGTAACAACTGACTCTCCCAGAATTTCAATAAGTTTAAGCCTCTTTTATCCTCAACCCGTTCGCTTTGGATTTCCTTTTACTTGCTACGCACCATATACAACTTGTTCTGTAGTTGCTTTCCTCAATTCAATTGGATTTACCTACGTAACTTTTCCTTTCCCCCCAAATAAGCACATACCTAAAGAAGTGTGTACGTTTTCTCTGTGTACTATACACTTACTATGTATTGGTGTTTAGCTTCGAGAGTTGTACTGCAATACAATACAGTATACAATTCAATGTCTCTCACGTTCATTGTACTCTCTTTTTTCAAATATAGGTCTAGTAGTGGTAGTAGGATCTGACTAGACCGGAGCGCATTCTGACAGGGAAGTAGTGCTTATTCTTCTCTCTGTTAGCTAAGCAATGTATAATACATTAAGTAAGCATTGCATTATGGTTATTGGCAACTGAGGAAACTTGAGTATAGAAAACTAGCATGTAAGCTACCAGAGAAAGTTCTATGTGTACACATTATGTTGTACGGGAAAGAAATGTCAATAGTAGGAGGTAATAGTTTTCTCCTTTAAACTAAACCCTTCATGATGCTTTGAAACACTTTAAGGTAAAACCTGGTTTGGTTGGACAAACAGCGAGCACCTAGTAGAACCTCGTCCGTTTATTGTTAGCTTAGCAGAGTGGGAATCCTTTATATACGAGATAGCACCTACCTTTGGCATCAACTACTGTGTAAGCACGCTCGTCTGCCACTAGAATAGAATAGAGATTACAAGAAGAAATGTCCATGGCATACTGATCAACAATATATCGAGACTATATAAATTCACTTCCGAATTTGCACACGTACAGATTGTCCGTTCCTATATTTTCACTGGATTGGATTGCTAAGACTTGGACTTCTCCAGCAATTTAACTGCTGCATCTCGCGCTTTCTTTCTTTGACTGTTTTGCTCTCATCTCGTGGATTACACGTGAGCCAGGCCTGGCCCAGCCAGTCAGCCCTGTGAAACCACTTTTTATTCCGATTTCCCCGACTCAACTTCTTTTAACTTGCTTCTGCTTGTTCTGTAGTGTAATAGGATGTATTTACTATATGTACATACTACTAGCACTACTGTCGTGTCTGTATGTAGGTAGTAGTGACTGACTGACTGCCCCTGGACTGTTTTCTACAAATTCCCAAGAGTATCGGGTCAGTTCTCGTGCAAACTTTGCCATTTCCTTTGGAGCAGAGCGTTGAATGAATCCAAATCTGTTTTTTCCTTGTAATAGACGGTGGATTTCTCCTCGTCTTCTTGCCCTCTCGGCTCTCTCTCTCTCTCTCTTTGTGTGTAGAAACTATTTCTTTCCCTTGGTTTCACTCTCAGATTACATTTCAATTTACAGAATCCATTCCTCTACATTTGGAAATTCGTGTACAGGTTGCCGTCGTCCTCATTGCGTACCATGCCATCCTTTCAGCTAACACACAATCATTCATGGGGCCACTTCTTTTACCTTTACGTTAAATCTTTCTCTACCTCATTCTCAACTATTACGGCAAATTTTTACATTTCCTTATATGGAACTTTCTATTTCTGTACCACCACACTTGTTTAATATGTGTGCACGACTTTCTCTAAAAATTGCGACGTTAAATAAAAGTAAAAATACATTTCGTTAGGCATGCATCATGTCATACTGCAAGAGTTTGTAGCGTAATCTATTCCGCATGAGACAGGAGAGAAAGCTGAAAATGTTTATTTTATTGACCATGCAAACAACAGCTCTGTTTACAAAGAGCAGATTAGTTATTACAGAGTAGAGAAAGCCGCACGAATAGTTTTCCCTACGCATGACACTTAGTGATAGACGAGAATTGAGTGAATTATGATGACTCTATATATATTGTTTTTTTGCCTCTAATTGTACGCTAACAAAGTGCGACACACCCTTGACAAGAACAACTTGTAATCAAATATTAGCGAGCGTACGCACACACAAGACCAATAAATAAGAAATGACCTCATTACTGTTTACATTTGTAGCACTAGAGTGAAGGACATGCACCTGCATGAATCATACAGCCCACTAAATGTGCTGTAGGCTCCGTGTTGTACATAAAACTTTATTTCGTCGTAGTCGCTCTTACAACGTATCGTTTTACAATCACCACGCTATGTGTGCACCATATATAAAGTTTATCCACAGATCATCCCTCCTCTATTTTGGCAGAAATTACAGGTATGAGCCCCTATGAACTATTTATACTCAATAATAACAGAGTCGTTGATAAACACAACTTTTACTGCTGCTACTAAAAGGAGAAAATATTTGAAAGAGATAAATTATCCGGTGACGCGAATGAAGTCTTAACGTGCATTCAGCCACATGAAGGGAAATGAGGAAAAGAGCCAACCTTCTGGCTGCATGCAAAGAATTAATTTGATAACGAGGAAGTTATTAGTCCACCCACAGGCCACATTCTACTAAAATAGTACTTCAAGCACACTTTCAAACTCGATACTTTGACTTACTGATATGCAAGAAGTAGAAGTTAATGCACGCTTTTAATGGTTACAGGTAATACTTAATTTATCTTGATTGCTGGAAATATTCATATGTATTTATTTGTAGGTGAAATACATACAAAGTAGTTAATGCACTTGAGGGTTATTATTCCAGGTCCATACGGTGGGTAACATCCCTAAATGTGTAATAATATGCTGCCTACTTAATTATGCAAACGCGATCTTGTAGTTACGTAAGTGAAACAGTTGTTGGGGAATTAAGGAAGCCCAATCAGAATTAATCATGGGAGTAAAGTACAAATAAGGAGGGATGTTTCCTTGTGAGTTGATTTAAGACAGTTACTGTATAGTAATAATACCAGCATTCACAATTATATACCAGGTAGAGAACGTAGAGAACGTACTTTACAGATAGGGAGAGTTTGCCTTTCCCATTTATGGACAGAAACACAAAAGGAGAAGCAGGGAACGCTATTTGTACTTTGGTTCTTCAAGCTGGCAAGTGTTTACTTATATGCTAGGCAGGAGATGGGTAGTCAGACTTCTTGTTGAATAAGAAAGCCATAGCCGACTCTGCTAGGTTCACATCACATCACATCAAATCGAATTTCCTTCTGGAATATGTAGTGCTAGTAGTGGAATACGTACAATGGAATAATGCGAATGCCCTGTGCACTTGAAGACCGTAGGAATACCGCAATAAAATGGAATACAAAAGACATAAGGACTTTGTGGTGTGTAACATACCGTGTGTTTGAGGTTGTACGTGAGTCAATTTGGATGTCGAAGTGAGTAAATAAATGATAGGGACAGAGGAAAGCAGATTAAAGGCCTGAGGTGCGGGAAAAACACTCCGTGCACTTCTATTACCGTATATCAATAGCCTTCGTTCACTTTGTAATCTTACTTACTAGTATTTTGGCATTCAGCTGCCTTGGACAGCCACAGTAGAGTTATTGTGGGAAATGTGTGGCCGCTCCTTTACACTATAAATATAAGTGCCTGGTAGTATCTAGTATTCATAGAGTACAGTCATAAGAAAGACCTATCATCGAAGAGACCCGCTGAACCCACACTCTCAAATGAGTTATTGAGCTGAAATCTAAGGATTTTCACCCACAAGTAAATACATAGGAAGAATACACGCAAAGATTTAATCATGTCCGAGTCCACGTTCTTCTTTGCACGTTAGACAGTAGCAGTATAGTGGTTGTGCTGGCTAACACATGTACATACAGAATAGGACAGTATTGATTGCAATTATTCTGCCTATTTTGTGTGCAGAGAAGGAATGAAAGAACCTGGTAATGGTGCACACAGTTGGCTGGCTAGATAATGTAACTCATTTAGAATCCCTTTGTTGCTTGACTGTCCAATGGATTTGACGTGGCAGCTCATTGATTATATTATCTGTGTTCGTGCCTAGAACCTTACCTTTACAAATTTACAAAATATAATTACTTAGCTTAAAATATTTATTGAAAGATAGGTAAAAAATTAAACTAACAGATTTTGATTTCAGACTTTATCTGCTGGATCTTAATCTGTAAATTACATAGATCTTGTAAAATTATAGTTACTTACATGCCGTCTTAATTTTGTGCCGAGTTTTGTGTCTCCATAATTATGTTACTTTAAAACTTGATAATTCTTAAGTCCACACAAATGATTACATTGTAATATTGAATTACAGTAATATATAGTTTAATATAGGTTTTTTAATGTAGGAAATTTTCCATAGCTTAATTTCCTTTAGTTTGCTTGATGTGATGGTTCTGTTTGTTACTTGCAAGCAACTGTGTACCATTGGGTTTGCAAGCATACTAAAAATGAGTATGATTGATCCTGTTATAACGTGTACTGTTATAAATTTGTTAATTAATGTCTCTCCGAAAATTAGAACGATGGAATAACGATGGTCCACTTCCATTTGTAGATATAAGATCTTTAGATTAAGTTAAGCTGCTAACTCAATAGTCTAAATACAGATATAATAAATGTGAAAAAATTGAGGGAGAAGAGGGAATGTGATAAAACTTTGGGCTGTGTGGATCAAACAGTTCAAATTCTCATATCCATTGACTTTACCTACTTTTATGAATATAAAATGCAATAAAATAATGAAATTATAGGGACAATTTCTAATTGAATCATCGTTTGTGCTTACGGGGATAATATGTTATACGAAATATGCTTGGCAAAAATCTTTAATCCAATTATTATTTTGACTCGTCTAGCGAGTCTAGCCAAACTTATTGGCAGAGAACTCCAATTACCTATTGAGATATTAAGTTAGAATATAGTTTGCAATGAATCTGTTAGAACAAGAGAAAAAACTTACAACCACTTTTCTGGCCTGCAGATAATTGCTTAAATATTTATTTGGTAGACATAGACATAAAAGTTTGACTTGGAATATGAACTCGCATTTCCTTAAGCATGAATGAGCTTCTTTCCAAAGATCTCAAAACAGATTTGAACTGCGATTTTATCTAATAAGCTCTGCTCACTCAATCAGTTTGTATTTAGGTATGTGTGATGCTGAAACTAACAAAGAGTGAAAAAGTTCCTGTCTGTTATTAAACATAATTTTCATTTTTGTGCGGAAGTTGCTTCAGCTTCAATTGCAGACTGTTTGTGCAAACAATTTTATCAAAACTTTTCAGAATTCTTTTTAACTGTTGTCATAATGCTAATAAGGAGAAATGTGATAACGATATTTGTTTGCAGCCTGTAAAGAGAAGATAGTTTACTTGATAATGAAAAGATATTTTCATTGCATGCTACGCATTCACTGAGACGGAGAGCAACTATTCAGAAGATAGAGAGAGAGCGAGTGAGTGGATAATAATATTAGTATTAGAAGTAGTACGTAGTAGATTAGTAATTGAGAGTTTCCTGAGCTTGTCTTGTCCATCCCACGAGCGGTCTTGTCAGTACTTAAGTACATAGGCGGAAAAAGGGTAAAACACTGCAACTTAATTAAGAAAGTTACATAGAGACTGAGCGACATAGAATGTGATGAACTTTTTGACCCTGCGGCTTTTTTCTAATACCCCCACTACGCAGAAGAACTCTGCGTACGTATGTATACGTATATATGCATTGTCTGTTACGTAAATAGCTGTATAATAAAACGCTGCCTCAGTTGACATAGTGTGTGCAATGGGAGTTTCTTTCAGCAATTAATTTGGCTTCTTGTTCCGACTAATACATTTGTATAGTACCATTAAGTATTTGTAATCATTTCATGCATCAAGTAAATTGCTGTGGACTTGACTCTCGATAAAATCTTTGAAACGTCAATACGTTCATGCCTACAAAATTGCTGCACGTGGTTTCATCGATACATTACGTAATTATTGACGTAATGATTTGCACCAGACACAAAAACCACTTCCACAGCATTTCATACTGATAAGAATAAGGATATGAATTCTAATCCATGCAGTCTTGTTTATAAGTACACATTTAGAATATAATTAATTAATTAAATATGCGCATACTTAAGTATTTATATTTCATTTAATTTTAATGAGCTATATTACGGTGCATGTAAGATGGGTTTTTTGACTACCTGCTAAGATTACACAATTCATACAAAAAACACGTTCTCATGCTACACTTGAACATGTAAGTTGATGTGAACTTGCTCGTAGGTTATAGGAATCAAAGGATGCCGTGTCGAACAGGAGTTACTGAGACAGCACAGCAGGACGTTATTCCATATCTCATTCCTTCTCTTCGGGTCAAAATAACGAAAGAGTACGCGTATAGGCTCATATAATTCTAAGGTTAGCGTTCAAATGCATTTGCTTAGGAGGACCCACACTTACTTTTGATACTTTGTGCGTAATACCTATATATGTAATATGTAATAAGAGAAGGTAAGTATAGATTCAAAATGTGATGTAATTTTCTTTACTCCGTTTCGAATTGGTTAAAGCATCCCCAGCAAATGTACTGGAGGAAACTTGAACTATTCTTATCAGGATTGAATTGAATCGCCTTGACACAGCAATTTCTACACACGTATGTACGCATGTATGTACTTCCCTACTCGATTCAATTGAATTAGCTCAAATGATCTCTTCTCCTAGAATACAGCTTCCGCTTACATACTTTCTCACAAGCTACTTTTTCATCGTTTTGGCTGTTTTCCATTTCGATTTGTTAATGTGAATGCTAAATGTTAAATATTATATGATTGCCGACCATATAATTACATACATCAATTTCATGTAAATAATTTTGTCTTCATATGTCATTTAATAAAAACAAACTGTTAGATTTCCTATGTTCATTTCATCCTGTTTGATGCATATCCGTTTTATTGATTAAAATCCAATTCTTTGATTACGTCTAGTAATAACTACCACTACCTATTTATACCTACTTATAAATAAAAAACAGTTCAAATTAATTTAAGCGTTTGTAACAGAGCCTAGCAATTTAGTAATACTGTTTTACAAGATTATCACAGGAAGAAGACTCATTGTATGATCCTTTGAGACTACATAACTACGTATAGTAAATGGAACAACGTAGAACTAGGGCCACCGGGCTCTAACAATAAGATAAATTCAAAAAGTACTATACAGGACAAGTATCTTGTGAATCATATTATTGCCTTCGCGTTGCAAGCTAAAGGGACGAATGCGCTGGTATTCACAGTGCGTAAGTACAATGGTAGTTTTGTAAGTTCGTTTGCATGTATGGGTATAAAGCTCACATACACAAATGCTTTCATTTTACTTTACCATTACATATTATAATATGTGCGGAGAATATCTATGTACACGTTTATTGAAGTAGGCATCCGTACTGTAGGAAAGAACACCCAAATTTTCCTTGAAGACGGGCCTGACATTGGGCTCAGAATACTACTGAAGGCTTGGTTCACAGATACAATCTGACACCCAGTTTAGCCACAGAGCTAAGCAAAGTTTTTCAATTCAGGTACTTTACTTGAGAATCTGTTTGACAATTACCACATTACTGTAGGACGTACACCATTATTATTGACTGAACGAGTATACGTATTGTTGTGAAGTCATTCTCCATTTCTAATGCCTTGTAGTTTTTGTAAGTGAAAGGGCCCATGCAGCCACTCACTACTTCTTTGCCAGCATGGTAATTTATCAACAATAGCTGGAAATGAACTACCATAGCAAAATAAACGGATTACCTGTCTCCAATTTGATTTTCCACTACCTTTCATTTCACTTGATAGAAGACCTTCCTTATTCTGAAAAGAGAGGCACCAAAGTACTGATTTTTTCCACTATGCTTCCACTACCATTGTCGGCTTTCATTTTACAAGGTGAGGGATCTTATTTAATATTGAGCATGTATTTAAAATTTCACTGATCTTGATGTTATAAAACCAATAAATATAGTTTACTAGAAATTGCGTGAATATACCAAATATTAAAATAAAAGATTCGTAAATGAATAATGGTATCTATTTGCTTAAAGTATTATGTAAGTAAATACATGTAAGATTAAAGATTTATTTTATATTTATTTATATTTATTTAAATTTAAGCATTCCTATTTTATTTTTGGTAAAAAATTAAAAGTTATTAATATTATAGTTGGACATTATCATGAATGCAATTTATTCGTTTGCAGGTACCGTGTGCATGAAATGTGCATAAGGACGATGCAGTGATCGCAATAGGCAAGGAAAGCGAAAGGAAAGCCGATGTTGAATTTCAGTTCCTTTCTCGCCATCTGTTAACATTCTGGCTCTTCCCGGAGGGTTATAGTACTTTATCAAATAGGTTTTGGCTTTACTCTTGCACTCTATGGCCATGGCTGCTTTGGAGTTGAGTAACATCACAGAATGCCACAGAACCCAATGCAATGTTGTAGGGTACAGGTTTCGTAATCGTGACAACACTGAATCAACATTCTAGCACAGATAAGAATAATACAACAGCAATTCTGCTTCCACCCTCCATTCTCTGTATTTGAGGCTAGCAAGTTAGAATACCAAGATTAGATGCTTTAACGATAAGATAAGCCTTGTCGTATATCTAACCAAAGAGTAATAATAATTGTGATGATGACGATTTTATAGAAGCAGTAAATTCAAATGAATGGAGATGACATGAACAGATCCAAACGATTCCCCATCCCTCACACACATAAAATTTGAAACATCTGTACAACACTTCTTACAGCTTACTTAAGAAGACTGTTTCTGGGCTTCAATATTACTTATTAATTGTATAACATTCGATCGCCAATAATGTACTCGTCACACACAATTAATGTACCAAAATAACACTCACAATTTTAGTCACCATCCAATTCAAAGAGTGTAAACTTATAATAACTAAATTAAGACTTGAGATCTTTGCACGTATATCTTGTTCGTTAAACACTGGAATGCATTAAACCTGCTTTAAGTTTATTTTACAATTTTACAATATTACACCAAAAATGTAACGACGCGCTACTCATGAGTTGTTTGTAAGATCGGCAATAGTTATATTATTGAGAAAACACGTACAATTAAATGCATTAACCAATACATTACATTTCCATTAATACAATTAACATACAAATACATAATATTTAAAGATGTTCAATCACTGATGCTTATTGGATGATTAGCGCAATGCTGAGCGAGTATTTAAGTTTTTATGGAAACATTTAAGCCTAGGTACTTATACGCTGATATATTTGCATTAATTTTTTTGCTAACCACGGTTTATCGCTAGCAAGCACATTCGTTATGGTTTGTTCACTGGAACTATATTCATCAATTTTTTGCATATTGAAATTGGCAGTACTCTATAATGAGAAAAGGTACACATGGAAGTTGGATGAAAGATATTGGTAAGACGCATGGCAGTACAGTATTCCCAATATTATGTGAATGCATCAATACAATCGCTGAGCACCAGAGTAAGTTTAAGAACTTAATGATACCTCAAATGATGCGTAACATTGCGTTTTATTGCTAGGGTTATACAAATACATGTCGTGAGTAGTTCACCGCATCTTGTCCAAGATATTTCTAATAGAAGATATATTGCTGTGACATCAACGACATGCTATACCGTTTGTGGTTACTTCGGATCGTGTACAATAGCTCATAACATTTTTCACTGGGTAGTACAGTAAGATATACTACAGCATGTTTTCTTCAGGTATCATGTAGGCATGCAGCTTACCACGACAAGCAGTAAACAATTCTATAGCTGAATTGCATGCATGTTCGACGATGTCGTACACGAGGAATAGAGGACAAGGTGTGTGGCCGTGTCAACTGCTGTCTTCCATTAACTCATTTTTTGTTTGTCTTCCACTACGTACAACTACTCCAAGCTTCACTGCAATTTCATTATTGTGTCTTCCCTAAATAATGCATGACAGTTTATTTTTATGGTATTTTTCAAAAAAAGTCAAGAGTTCATTTCATTGAAAAGATTAGATTAGACTTTGTAGCTGTATTGTTTCCTCTGTAGACAATAACTACGGTTTACTTACGAATAAAGTTGTCCATATATAAATGAGCACTTTATACTTTAATATACCCGTGTTTTGTTGATGCTAGTTTCCCGCTTTGTATTCTTCATTTTCTTTGTGTATAGTTAAGGCTTGTAGGAGACTGATGCTAGAAACCAGAAAAAACTAACAACAGCATCCTGACTTGACCTTTTGCGTTTCAAGTGTTTCCACTTCATCAAATGAGCCCGTGATAATTCAGCGTGACTGGGGACATGGGACTCTTTCAATGGAACGAAACGAAAGGGAAATTCTTATTATTAGACCGCCTTTGAGTTAAAGAAATCTCTATGTTTGTTCTCTTTTCAGTGGAATTTCTTTCAGACGCAGTTCCTACCACTGTAAAATGTTCAAAGGACAATTTCTCTGGTTGGATAGCATTCTGTAATGAATTTTAATGATGCAATGCAATACGCGAAACTCTACCTGTACCATTAAAGTACTAGCAATCACTAAAACCTGTATATTTCTACTAGCTACTACGATGACTAGGAAGAATGCTAAATATTTGCTTTGAACCTACGCTAAGTGGCTACTTGACAACTCTTAAGTATTTTGAAAAAATGTTCGCATGTCTTTATGGTAAATATGATGTATTCATTTGACCCTGAAAGTCAAGAAAAATATTTTCTGAATTCTCAGCATCAGTGAACGTACCAATGATTTGCTGAAGCATTCCAACCGGTATGATATTGTCGTGCTACGAAGAATATTTGTGTACAAATAAGGATGTGGAGGAATGATGTCACGGTGAATTGCACCGCTCGTGTACTGCCCTCAATGATCAAGATCAAATACTAGTCAAAGATACTTGGACTGCAGTTAAATAGCTCAAGTTTCTTGTCTTGGCTTCGGGTGACCTTTGAACATAGAAAGAACATTCCAATTCAAATAATAAGTAAGCCGGAAAGAAAATTGGGTAGTATATTAAGCTAATGTAATGTAAACCGTAGCAAATGGCAGATCACAAGTTTATGGACAATCAAAGTCATTTTAGCATACTTGGCCACAGCGAGCGGTCGTAAACAAAATGTGTGTGTCCCGCTTAGGGCAGAGATTTGACAGGGCAGACCAGCCATTCGACGGATAGAATAGATCAGAGCAGATAGACCGACACACTGAGACCGTGCTGGTGTTGATAACCAAAACAAGTCTTATCCAAGACACACTACTTACCCAAGTTTGACTCGCCTATTGCCTTGTAGCCATAGTGTACCTTTTTGTATTGTGTGCAGTGGTGGTATATTATGGTAGAGAGAAACCTTAACTGTGAATAGTAGGTGCACGTAAGAGTGCTTTAGCTTGACATATGTGAGAAGGCCATGGTACAGTTTGTATACGATGTGTGCACATAAACTACCAGAGACGAAGACAGGAGAACACGAAAAGGAACGCGTCACCACCACCGTTCCTATGATTTACTCTGCTGCCACTCAAGAGTCCGGTGAAAAGAGCAAACGGTAAGGTGGCCAGTCATGCAAACCGAAATGGGAATGATAATCACCTACCCAGCTGCACTTTTCTCAGTCTATCCAACCGTTACCTTACTAGTTCTGTCTTGATCTGACCTATACAACAGTCCGGGCTCGGTGTGAGACCAGACCCCGTTTAGTACGAATTTTGATGTTACACATGATAACAGAATAACTTGGCCTTCTTTACTCAACAATCTCGAATTTTTCTGTAAATATTCTTTCACTCTTTGATTGACGAGTTTTTTGAACTTTTTAAATCGTGCCTATTTTTTTAGAATTCTTTCCTTGGTAAGCCTTTGAAATACATTCAATTGGCACTCTCAGAAATATGGAATACATTTTACCGAGAATATTTAGAGTGTAGGTAATTCTTTGAATTGGTTCCACACACATCTGTCGAAGCATCATTTTCAATGTTTGTATTTTTATCCTATTATTGTAGAGATATATCAAATTACCTTCGAGTTGCCTCTTTCGGCCAAGAATCTTTGAGCATTCACGATACATAGAATACAATCAAAGGAGAGAGAAACATTGTACACCCAAAATATTAACCCATCTAACTTTCACAGAGCTGGGGTAGGTCAATAAATTCTATGTGAAGAAACCTCCTGGAGCGGCTTAAGATACTGAAGAGCAGCGTTTACGTGCTAATGCGCCCAAAAGAGTTGTAAGAGGGCGAGGGGTAGAGGTAAAATGAAAACGATACTGAAGTACTTTAAATTCTACAGAGAGCTAAGAATCCCCGCTTTCATATTGTGCTCTCTAATTCTCTACTCAAGCTAAAAGTGTTTAAATTTAATACTGTCCTACGTAAAAAGTATTACATATCGCACATTCCTATTCAGATGTTAGATTATGTTTTTTATTGCTCTCCAACAGAAGAATAGGTGGAATTTCTGTCATTCATACTTACTGAGTTCGTAATTCGATTTATTTCTCATGGTAAACTGAGTACTTGAAATTCTTTGTAAATTGATGACCGTATGGACGAACTAATAAATGTCATAGTGCGAGTGTCATGGATTAGGTAAGGTCAGGTGTGTACCTACAGCTAAAATATCAATATAACTTTTCACTCGTTCCCCTTTACCCATTGTGTTCATTTAATTCCTGAATTCGATACGACAATCAATGCAGTCTAGTGTACCAACAATTTAGGTCTTGTCCTAGGCTGCCGTAATTTCACGTATGCACATATGTGTGTGCTACGCTACGCGTTTTCCAATGGGTCAAAACGTCAGTAAACTGTAACGAAATTGGGTGAGATAGGCGTGGCTCTTGAATCATTTACCACGCTTTAATTTTTTTCTGTCACACACGAGTTCTGATTGATACTTGCAATCAAATCAGAGTGGCGGTAATAATGCAATAAAGTTTAATTAAATTAACCGCCTTAAAATGTACCGTTCAGTTCAATGTCTAAAGTGAGGGACCAATTCAATCTACAAATGTAAACCAGTATTTATACTTAAGATATTAGAAAACTAATGAATGGATGCAAGTCAAACTACAAATTCTTAAATAAAGACATTGTCATTTAATTCATTGGTCTTTCGCCCTAATAAGTAAGTAAAAGTAAATTCATTTATTTATCCGACTGTGTATTTGTTACAGTTCACTCCCTTGCATCCTTGTTATTCGAGAGTCACATTTCGATTATGAATGCAGTCCATCTGCAGTGAAGCACAATACAGTTCAATCAATACGATAATAAAAGAGCTCTGTGTGCTTTCATAAAGGGTGTCATACATCTCACGTTCTCAGAAAATAACGAAAAAATTTGTCACGCCATGTAATAACAAAATGAGACCAAAGTGGATCCTAGATTGTGTGACTTGTGTGTGTAGAATGCACCAACCTACATAATATAATGAGAAGGTACTGACAATTCGTCGGCGCTCTGCTCAATGTGCTGGAAGAGTACACTAATGTGCAGTATTACGGAGTATCATTCTATCGATACAAAGAGAATTCACTTCCACTTGAACTGTTTCGTTCGTTGCAGCATTGCTGTTCCAAGTCAAAGCAAAGGCAATGATCCTTTTCAAATGATGCAATGCTCTCAAATACAGTCGATGCCTGAAAGCCTCTTTCTCATAATGTCCAGTAGGTAATAAAAGCCTGCACAAAATTGTACAGGACTCCATTTTCATTTGATTCACTAAAACCCAACTGAACTGAAAGACTGACTAAAAGGACCTTGCCAACAGACCAGCAATAACAGACGATTGAAATCTGAATGGTAAAATTTGGCTGTATTTTTCTGAACCAATGGCTAACTACATTACATATACAGTTCACTATGTATATAGGGTAATTCAGTCCTTATGTGTATATAGTGCGCGTGTATCCAAACTCACAATAAATCCATCCGAGTATGTTATGTAAGAAAGATTCTCTCTATTGCAATCTAATTGCTGCTCAACTTTATGGAGTAACAGAGCAAAAGCAGACCCTCTTCTTTGAAGTGTGCATCAGCACAAATAATGTATCAACTTTGTTACTTATTGAATTGCACTGAAGCCAGAGTGCATTGCATAAGTGTATGTTGACATTGAAGAAGTCAAGTGAAGTCAGGAAATGAAACAATGCACTTTCAATCAATAAAAGTAAAGGGCCGAAAAACGCTGTGTTGTTGTAAACACAATACAGATGCACACTTTTCTCTCTCCATTGCTATACACATGTTTGCACAGTGGAAATCACTCTGAGGGTCTATAAGTATACAGCCCTATATAACCATTATTGCACGATGTGTATATGTACGTAGCACAGACAAATTGCTTACCTAGTAGCATGTGAGAAGAAAGTACAAAAGTGAAAGCCCTGTAGCTTAACTTACGTAAAAGTTTTGCAGTGGAAGCCGTCTGTTCGCATCACTCACTTGTCAGACCCTTCCCATATTACAGAAATCTGTTGAAGAAAGTTCTCTCTGTGCTTGCAATAAGTTTGAGTTACATAATAAAGGAAATAATTTGCTGTATTTCCTTCCTCTCTCGACTCTCTCTCTCTCTGTTTCGATGTTGGCCCTACTCTCTCTGGACCCTTAGCAAAGAATTGCCTTGTCTGCTTGGAATTATGGTACGTTATCATCGTGATTCAATTCCCCCAACCAATTTTTTCCGCCATTCATTCAGCAATTCTCCGTTAAGGATCTTCCAGTTTAAATGTATGTATGTGCAGTGTGTTATATAGGTGTGTAGTGCTGTATTTATATGTATTGTATTGTTTGAAGTGGGCTGAGTGCTATATTGTCGGCAAAATGCTTTGATTTCGTTTCCACAATAGCGGGTTAGTCACATTGGTATCCAAGTGTCTTTTGCTAGTCAGCGGTGTCAGTAAGTATTTTCATGAGAAAACCGCTCTCAACACCCTTTCGACTCCTTTTCACTTTAAATGATGATGATGCGTTGCGATGATGATGAATGGGGTTTGCTACACGTATTTATCCCATAGTAGCAACGTCGACTTGTGTTATCAGAGCTGCCTACCTACCTCTTCTACTGGCATTTAAGTGTGTCATTGCATTGCTATTATCGCGGCAACTTGAGCTCACTGCTGCGCCCGCACTATTTATTTGCCTCATTCGATTCTCTCTATTTCTAATAAGGCACGATTGGGTGTTACTCCACTCGAACACTGTTTCAAAGGAGAATGGCAACTGAAATGCCCAAATCATGAATACATGGTCGACAGCTCTAATTGTTAAAACTTAACGCTTGAGAGAGACTCAAAGAACTTTATCGCGTTAGATTAGTTTATAGTGTAGTACTTATATTGCTGTTCTCGTCTCAATATAATAACATGGTGACGAGGACGACTACGACAAGTGGAAAGCGATCAGCAATTTCATCTCATCTCTTTCTATCTTAAGCCACGTGGCACTATTTCATACTTACCACTATTACGAGCAAGCTTATAGTCGGTATACATAGTGCAGTCATAGTTGTAGGTACTTATTGTTGTTAGTTATAATTTAATAGTAAAGTATGGGACTTTCCCAGCATCCTTACATTAAATATTGGACTGAACTGTGCGCTCATAGTTTTCTCTATGTGTTTTCAATTTACGAAGTGCATGGGAGCAGTGAATAAGTGCATTCATACTCAGAAGTTGAGATGGAGAGTGCAATGTAAAGTGTAAAATAGAAATAAAATACAATTCAACTTTTCTCACCCCTCTGCCCTTCGTGTGGCTCTGCTCTTCAGACATCAGAAATTCAAACAATCTTTTCTTTACGGTACAGTGATGTGGAAATGGAATCACGGCTCGAACACTACAAATTTACCACTCAACATTCAAGATGAGCGTGCATCCATGAATCTCTCTGAATAGAATCTAATAAGCCGGGAACTTTTCTTTGGTTTTTGCATTAATACATCAGAATGCAAGCATCTCCCCATTCTCTCGTTGCTGAATTACGAAGGGGAGATTTGGTTGGAAAGAATTTTTTGAAATCAAAAGTCGCTCACCAGAGAAACACTATGAATCTCAAACAGCAAAAATGTGCCATTAATTTTCATTATTTCAGTATGTACCAGGATTCTGAATTCTGCAGTGATTCATATAGAAAATACTTTGTAGTAATGTTCAGTATAGAACAATAAATAAAAAAGGTCATATAGCAATGTGTGTACAAAAACTGTTCGTGGATATGGGAATGATTCACGTTTCTGATGGTGCTGGAAAATCTTGGCCGTATGTGGGAGCGAACTGTTTAGTTATTGGTTTAAGCTCCAAGCTCCATCTAATGTCACGACTGTTTTGTGTAAATTGTAATTAAATATATTTAATGATCATGTAGAAATAGTTGGAACATTTGTCGGCATCCTCTGCATTCAACCAGTTACAATCGCAGGGGACAAAAAGCTTTAATTTGTAATGATAATAAAGCTGGCACCTCCAAGGTACATAAGTTGCCTCTCTCTTAAATGAGTTGCTCTCACTTGGTAGCTGTAAGTATGTAGCTGGGTATATAGCTTTGTGAATACTAGTACTTGTCGGCATAATCCCTTTGAAATGAGCAAGGAGAAACGACAGCACTCATAATCGTATATAATGACTCTCTGAAAATCTAGAATGGTGAGAGGAGCCACATCAAAATATTAACAATGTAATATTATTTGTACCTTGAGCCTTACAGGTACATATTATAGCAACCATCTCGTCGTATATATACACATATCTTTAAATGACTGTGCGTTAGGAAAGAGAAATAGGAAATGTGTAGTAGCTACACATTTCTTGTAGATCTGTGCTTTTATAAGGTATCACATAACCAGTGACACGATGGTCGTAGTCAGCCACGTCACTTTTAATGCGAACAGAAGATATTGCTCGTTGGATGTGGAGAGAGGTTGGCGTTTGCAAAGTCTTCCCCCAGTACATATAAAGATTATAAATAAATGAGCCGCAAGAAGAAGAGTCGAAAGTGTAACAGATGAAAGTAAGAGTATAAGTAATGAACTGTGATCTGTGCTCAGAGTGGAGACAGTGTTTAGTAATTGTAGCAGGAGGAAGCAAAGGTGGTAAGTAGTCTATATAAATAGTCAGTGAGCACAACGGAACAACGGTAAATGTTATTGTGATGTGGATGTGATGTAATGTGATGGAACGGCAATGTAATAGTAAAAGAAGAAAGAGAGGGGAACTCTTATGTAATAGGAATATGTATGTATTACTGTGTGCTAGCTTGTGTGTATTGTTGTTAGCAGTAGGAGCGCTGTTCTGGAGAACTTTGCTTGTGACTGTTTGTTCGGCTTAATGTGGTGATGGTGGTGCGGCAGTTTTAATGGACACATCCTTTTTCCAGACAGCACCAGCTTTGGGGAATAAGCGGAGAGTGTTTTGCTAACTTAATGGAAGTAGAGTCTTGATTTGATGTAACGTTCAGATGAACGTGTGTTTATTCACATTCCCTACATTAAAAGTATTTCCAACTTGTGTTTTGCACCGTGTCTTGTACCTGCTGCTGGTGCAACGGGTGAAGTGACAACAGACAAAAAGATGTATGCACTGGAAGGGTAACAAGGACAGAGATAAAGTCCGACACATCACATTTCATGGCAGTGATCACTTTAATAGATACGAGCATTGAACAGGAAACACAAGTAATGCATTAGTGGAGAAAAGCGTTAATAAAATACTTACAACAGTAGTATTTAGGAGTAAGGGTAAGGGCTCGTTAGATACACAACCTGTACAATTGTGAAACTCGTGTACACGTTTAAAATGCACACATCGTATCTGACAGTGGTTTATGGGCGAGCAAGTGGACAGCAGCATTAATGAAGACTGGCGTAAAATAGACGGGAGAGTATTTTTAAATAGAAACCGTTGGTGGATGGCTCCCAGTTCCGAGATGTACTATGCAATGCATGTTAAATTCCTAACTGATGTTTCATCATGTGGTTCCGTGTGGCTTTTCGCCTATCCTGAATGAAAGTTTGAAATCTGTACTGCAGCCACCTTGATAAAGACTCAATGTGGAATAATCTGAACATCTCTGCGAGAAGATATATTCTACATTGTGTCACCTCGCATAAAAACGTCCTCAACAAACTCCTAATGCCGTGCCTGGAAAACAACAAGTGTTCAAATGCAGTGAACTCAGGCAGAGGGAAAGAGTGATGTTTGCGGATGTACTGCCTGTCGATCTCCAACCGAGATCTCCGCTGAGATCTGTAAATCACAGACACAGACATATAGAAGAATAATAGTAGGATGTATTTACAACGAGGAACAGAGAATTTATGCTGTGAGGAACATTAAACATATTACGTACATAATACACAGAGGGGTAGATGCTATTATGAATAACAAACACAGAATTTGGTGTGGGTCTGTACGTAATTTTGGTACAGCTCATTTAATTGTTTGCATTCACCATTTTTAGTTTAGTAATTATTTAATCTTAATTTATTTTGGTTTATTTTCTAAGAATACGAGTCAAAATACAAACGGATAATATCAGCCGATGGTCGCTTATAATTTGGCACTTATATCATCTGGCCAACCCTCATTCTCTATTTTATGACTTGGTATATTGTTGCAGTATTAAATTTAACTGCTCATGAATTCGTTAATAAAAATGTATTTAATGTTGTTTGGTTTTAAGTTATAGGTCCTTCAAATGCAACATCACTTCAAGTTATACACGTTGTACGCAATTAAATTTCTGTGAGTTGTAGACTCCAATCTACAAATGAACATTAAAATTGCTTTCATCGAGAGATTTTAGCTTGTAGTATAATAATAATTATTTGTTCAATGTTATTGTAAATAAACGACCTCGTTTTAATTACAAGAGATTGATTAAAACTTCGCAGTGAGTACATGAACTAAAATTATTTGGCTTTGGGTGATAAAAAAACTGACCAAACACTAAATGTGTAATCATCTGATATTGTAGAGTTATCGTGTAAATATCTATGGAATTAAAATTGTGTGTAAAAAATATATCGGACAAAGTCATGATGAGTTTTGAATGAATCCACATGAAGCAGCAGTAGGCATTTGTGGTGTAACACTAAACTGAATACTTTATTTGTACAGGTGAGTCGACATTGAAGACACGCCTGTGCACGATCTTAATAAATTTTGGCCACTGGAATGAAAACAATAAATGCCTATTTATTACTATTACTGTTTCTGTACTATATATGACTTACATAATTTTTTGCAGCTTAAATGTGTTTTGATATTGCGCTGTTTTTCTGTAGCACTGCTGAACTCGGATACAATGTATGTAACCCAGAAACGTTAGGGTTTTGATGATTTATGCGTACATCATGCATGAATGCACTTGAAGCTTCTTTATGTGAGTGAGCAGATCAAATCTTGAGCACAATAGTCTCTTAGGGAAGAATGGAGGCACATTGAAAGATTCTTTCAGAGACGTCTTTTATTCTCTTTGTTTATAAGAGTGATGCTGTTTAGCTAGAGAAGAGTTCTTTCTTCTGTGTCAAAGAACAAAACAAGGTAGATAGATTCACCAGGGAAGTGTACAAGATGAAGTTGAAATATTGATGATGAGATGGGATTACCAAGTGGTAAATAGTTTATAATATCTGAATAATGAGTTGCATTCATTGAGCACCCTAGTACAAATACATATAAACGAGAAGGATAAAAAGAAAGGTTAATTGTCAGCCTTTTGTTTTGTATTGTGCATATGGGGTAATAAAAAATTCTTTGATAGAATCATTCAAAGTTGTAACAAATTGTATTGATTTTTGGTACTTTTTTTCTTATACGTTCTCGAAACTTGAAACTACAATTCAGATTGCAAATATGAGGCTTCTGTGTAATCATTAGTGCAATGTCCAAAGGACATTCTCTATATTCCGAGGGCTGCTGATGATAAAGCATACATTACAGTCTACCTGCTACGGTTATACTTGTACATTGTTTTGTACCTTTTTTGTATAGTATTCAACAATCATTTGATGGCTTTGTTGACAATGTAGAAATGGGGGCTTTGTGCACAATAAGGAATGCAAATAATGTATTATAATAATTTTGAAGTCAGTTTGTACAAAAAAGAGCACGAAGAAAATGACTTTTGTCTTTTTAAAGCAACCCGTAATGTTCACTTCTACATTGTACTGTAATGTGATTCATTTCTTACTCTGAGGATTGTGTAGTATAGTGGTTGTTATTTTAGTTCACTGTAATAATGTTAATTGTTAGGAAAGAATAACAAAGTATGTACATACTTGCATACTGTTCAGTTGAAATATCATTTTTGAGTAGGTAATCTTAAAATGCATCTCGCCTCACCATATAATATACTTATTACATATTATTTACACACATGCAATATCACTATATCATTCTGCATCGTATGATGTAGTGTGCCAACCAAGAGATGAGAGAGTGTGCTAAAAGATTAAATATGGAAGTGTACATATTTAGTATAGAGATAGAAAATAGAATATAAGCAAGTGCAAGCAAAAGACGACGATTTACATTTGCGGCAAAACTTGCATCGCATCAATAATGTTAGCTGGCTAGAGTGCTACGATACTAACAATGAATTAAAATGTCGGAATCAAGATGCATAAACAGTAAAGCCAGCAGTACAATCATTCAGTTGGTACTTTTTTATTATTTGTTTGTAAGAAAACTCTGAAGAATATTTTAGCCTGTAGTCAATGAAAATGACATTTTCTTTAAAGTTTCATAGACTCCTGTGGTAGACATGAACCAGCTATAAGTGTAAAAAAAAACTTTTGATCTATAGTGTATACTATATAGTACGTAGAAACGTAGAAAATATCAAATACGAACTTGTCTGTTCAGTGGAGAGTATTTGATTTATTCATTGCTTGCTTACTGCCTTTCATGCTGAGAATTCAATGCATGTTTGTTGCGTTTCTTCTCTTGCATACATTAAATCAAAATGAACTGACAATAAGTGCATTGAAAAATATTCTGCAGTTGCTCTTGCCCAGTGTATGTAAAATATGCGCAAAGAATATTTTCTAACTGAAATACTTGTGCCAACAAGAAACTGTTAACTATGATCAGTCAACAAACCTTAAATACAGATACAATTAGAAAATTAACCTTAAAACAATACAAAACAATATAAAAAAATACCCCCATACAAATTTAAAAAACTGTAAAATTGATTATGATATTTTGCAGATGTATGAATTCATAATATTTTAGGAAAAAATGTGTAATTATTACTTGGTACACAATAGTGGTGAGCATTAATGCCATCAAAGACATTGACTACCGCATAATTGTGTAGTTCTTATGGATTTAGATCCACGTCATGCTGTAAAATTTCGTTTCAAGGTTTATGAGATTTCATTAATACATACACGTTAATGTGTATTAATTAATACAAAACAAAATGTAATTTAATTAAACATAAATATGGGAAGCTTCTGTTTTTGGATTAAGTTGACCCCAAGTTAGCTCAATTTTCCGTTTTAAATCCCATAACAGTTACTGAAATAACACTGTTTACACCACGATCTTACAAACTCTTCAGCTAAAGTGTGAATACGAAACTATGAAAATTCAATTGCTTCTACTAAACTCATTGACCAAATCATGCGTACTTCTGTAATATTAAATGCACACACTTTATTCAATTTCAGTATGCACACATTTAGTATGTGAAAGGATTACCGAAGTGTGCCTATTAGTTGAACAACAATCTTATCTATTATTTCAAAAACAAGGAATCGTAAAACAAACTCTGACAAATTCCACCATTTAAGTTACTTTTGAGGTTTACAAATCGTATCGTACACAAGAATCGCGCTGACTCTTTCCTTTTATTGCTTCAAGCAGAAAACTTCCATTAGCAAAAAGAATTAAAACATCTAATCTAGAATTTTTCGAAAACTTTTCCCAGGCTTACCTCCATCAACAAATAAAAAAGTAATTACCTCACATTAAATA
>JABASC010001265.1:0-25312 GCA_019776185.1 Plutomurus gul | reverse complement strand
TGCTGGCTTAGTAAAGCGAAATTTGTAACCTAGCGATGGAAGCGTAGGACTTAGGCTGTGGTTGGGGACCCCCAGTATGATATTATGCTCTAGGATGCTATGATGCTCCTGCGACTTATGCATATTATTATACATGGAAGTTAATAAAATGTAATATTCCGTTTTACTGTATGGACACTTCGTATTTACATACATATACAGCTGAGATACAAGTTGTGATAATGCTTTGTATATGAATGAGCTCTGTTCAGCTGAACATGTCGCGTTGATATTGATACTGGAATTTTCTAACGATGAATAGGAGTGGAGTACGTTCGAAGGATGGTGACAGAAACGTATAAATATTCACTGGGTTCATTGCTTCCAAGTCACTGAAAGAAATTTAAGGTTCAAGATTCAGATAGCGGCCATACAGACATACTTCAACACTAATTCCATTTTGTTGCTAGTGGACGATTTTACATGTAAAATGCCATACACTAAATAGTAGTGGAAGTTGTTAGCTATACGGAGCTCTTCAGTTTGACTTAGGTTCATCTTGCATGGACAGAAGAGTGAGTTGACTGAAGCGAAACAAATGAAACATTGATTTGCATTATTTTAAGCCATCATCTCGACATGCGAGTAAGTCAATCCATGTCCTTTAACATTAGAGTCAGACTTGTTGAAAAAGGACGGGAGTTGAATTTATTTACCTGCATCCTATTAGTAGCTGCTGTATTCATCCACACATTATTAATGCTCCTTGTCGTTGTCTCTAGCGTCCAGGTTGTACGCAGTACGCGGGACAACATTGTATTCAGATTGAGATAACACAAGGAATGCTTGCGGTCACTGCATTTAATGTGCTCCTTGCAAGTGGAAAAATAAATTAGGGGCAACTCCTTAAAGTGTGTGCACATAGGCTGTATTAATAATCACAAGATTTGACCGAGAGCTACGTACAATGTTTCGATGTGTACATGTACCAGGGGGAGTACACAGTACAGATCTTTGATTAGATTTCGGTTCGACATTTTGCTTGCCTTTATCGATTCTTTTGATATACAGGGCGTCCAATATGTATTTTTCAGGGGTGCACAGCCCCCCACGGCAAACCTCTACAAAATCCAAGAACTCTCTCTTTGGAAGGGGGTGCGAGATTTTGCCATTTGGGACCCCATTATGGCTATTATGGACCCCTGGAAAATACATATTGAACGCCTTGTATATGCTACTACTCATTTGAGCAATTTTAGGAGGAATTCAATTACTAAACAATGTAAAGTTAACCTTCGCATCTTTTAGCAACTCGAAAATAGCGTGGTGCATAATTCAGATTTTCAACGATCTGATCAACCTTCAAATAATCAAAGCATTTATAGTGGAGGTATACAAATGTACAAGTTAAGGTATACAATCATACATTTTCAGTTCTCCTAAACGCTGTAATCTAGTATCTGAATTCCTCTCTACGAGAAAATCTCTTCGTGATTCTTCCCTTACTACGCCTCGTAATGTGAATGAGCAGAGGAACTAACAAACGAGCGTCGTGGTGAGTGTGGATACTATAGAAGTACATGCTTACTGAATGTAGACGAGTGCTCTCTGAAGTACGCTGCGCACTGCACTGTGATCTTTAGTAGTCCCCTCATAGTTATTGGGTATCATTTACAAAGGCGGATACGACATGTGTACTTACAATTTGATGTGTACAAAGACAAAAGGTTTGTTGAAACTAATACCAAGTACTTATTTTAGTATCTAGTATTTACATTCTATTTGATGGGTATTCTATCTGTGAATTAGTCGAATATCAAATAGGCCATCATTCATAAGGCTCGTGAATTACAACCTGTGTGACTCGGTGCAATATTTCACTTGAGACAAATTCGAAACGGTAAATAATGGATGGCCATGCCGTGTAAACCTGTTGGGGTTTGGGTTTTACAGTGATACATATTGTGACATGTGTGGGGTTTGATTTGATCTTGCCGAAAATTTAGCCCTTGAATTCTATTGGCGTCTCGAAACACAGAACACTCATCTCTTGAATTCGCTATCTGCTTCTTAGCCCTCCCCATTGTATGGAATCCTGGCATCGTGCCTGTAAACTGGAGACATAAAGCTGATGATTCGAGAGTATAAAGCATGTTTATTAAAGTGAACCTTTGACTTTGGACTTATAGTGGATTAAAAAATTGAAAATTCAAAACCTTGTAGTACTGTTTACATTGACTATTTCCAGACTGAAATCAGAAGTAATACCCTAAGCAAGTTCACTTTAGAAATTGTCAATGTGAGGGAAGTGTGTTTGAGTCGCAGAGTCGTTCGTAGTATATTTTAGAGCTTATAAAGGGAAACTGTATTGGAATTTTGTTGTTATACCACTGCTGGAGAGACTGCCAGTGGACTTTCATGCATCCACGAATGTGTAGCAGGGTACGCAAGGTAGCTGTATGTGTAGTAGTAGTAGACTCTGTGTGGACTGTTATGGGTATGGTGGTGGCAGTGGCAATGCGCAGTGGGTTTGCATAGAAAACTTAAGTTACATCTAAAGCTAAAGCTGTGGTCGGTCGTCTGCTGGAGTCTGAGTCGGACTGAACGAACTCAACAGAACAGAAAAGCTCCTTTTACTGTCTTGGCGTCGTGTGTGCTCTTACTTAGACTTCGTTATACCACTCATGTCATATATGTAGTATAGCGAAAGTTTCAGAATTATTAGATATATCATCTGTAAAAAGGCATAGCTAATATTGAATAACACTACTGAATATGAAGACATACATAGTAGTATGAGTTCGGTGTTCACAAGTGAAATAAAACGAGTCTTTTCGTCTCTGCTGCACAAGTCATCTCAGGATCCAAACTAGACCGGAGAAAAAGCACCTCTGTCTTCTCTGAACTCTCGTTCGTCTGATAGAAAGGAAATTCAAGAGAATAAGAGGTCTTCCAATTCGAAGTCATGGCTCAGTCTTGTCTCTGTGTTTTCTCTGTTGAACATCTCGTTAACAATTGGTGCACGATTCCATAGTGTGGGGCTGCATTCTGGTCGTGATTGCCGCTGCATTTTGCTAATATTCTCATTGCAATTATTATTACTTCTCTACAATTTTTTGACTAGGAGAGGGCTTTATCCATGGACATTTAAAATAAAAACTCAATAAAAACATATAGTTTGTGTGTGGGCAGAAACATAAGTGCACTGGTATATTTTGGGTTCTTCAGGGGTTGTTTTGATTTGGCATGTTTTGGGAAGAGGACATGAGCCATTTGTTATGAAACGTGGAAGAATATAAGTGAAACTCTTTAGAATCACATTGCCATCCAATTCTTCGGAGGAGCAAAGTCAGATTGTTTGTTGACATTTGTTGACGACGATAATTGTGTAAGGCTAAAGTGAAAGAGACGTCGCAAAATAGTTTCTTGAATGTTGGACAGATTTTCTGACGGAGTGAACCACTAACTGAAGTTGACTTGTCTGAACTGAGCTGATTGTTTATTTTATTTCCATTACTACAGCCATCCATTTGTGATTTTGTTTGGAAAAAGAAAGGTCGTCCCTTTGGGCTGCACGATTGTTATTGAAAGGAATTGGGAACTAACGGAAGCTTTCTATTCAAAAGTTTTCCACATGAGCTTTCATAGCTATTACTACTATATACTTAAGTTTTGAATTTTGCATATTATATACATGCAGTTTCTACTAAGAATTTACATTTCCAATTTTGTGAGCTGTATTTAAGCACAGTACTAATACCGACAGCAGTGCAGTAGTGTGCGTGTGATTGTATTTGGAACAGGTTGGGCAGTGTCGTTAGTGTTATTGGATTTTTGCTACTGTTATAAATAACGCATCATGACTGCAATCGGCAGAATGCTGTAACACAATATCCACCCACTGAAGCAAGGAATACTAGATAGTAATCTCAAGTTTTCGTATAAATCACCATATAAAGAAACTCGTTTGTTGTTGTTCGAGCTCTGCTGCTGGGAAAATTCAATTTTGAAGACTACAAGTTATACACATTAAGAATATAATATATCAAATATTAGACACGTTGTGCGTTTGTGTAAAGCTTTTTGAGCACAAACTACATAAACTACGTGTATTCCTCCTAACAGTTTGTAATACTATTTCATACGGCTTGCGTGTGCTCTAATTTAAATACACTACGAAGAAATACAGATATCCAGATCTTCAATTAAATGTGTGCCGACGTTGCAAATTCAATAGCCAAACTGTGGGGTCCAGGCGCTTTCCTTTTCCCTGCGTCTCAGGGAGTCCAGGGTCTGTATTACCCGGCTGTAAGTAATTTTTCTCTACCATTCGGGTATGTGCATGCCGAATAGTATAAAATACTATATTGGCAGCCATATAAAAATATTATGTTGCCGAAGTTGAAAAAAAATGGATACATTTATAGTGGTTCAATTGAGAGTTCAATGAGTCATGGGCAGTACTAGCTCCCAAAAGATTTTTTGTATAGAGTCAATTTAAGTAGCTACCGTTTTATCTATATGATAAGGAGTATTTCTGCAGTCAGTTCAGATGTAGAACATTTTGTCAGACAACAACAGCATATATTCACTTATTCAAACTATTGGTCTTAACTATAGAATGTGCATATAGATGTTTCTACGGATATGTACGCTTTCAATGAATACAAAATTCAGTCTTGTGCGAAGCAAGTACTTGAATGAATATTCCATGCCAGCGGTTGTGTTTGAGTGGTTAAATTTGATCCTTCAGAGTACAGAGTGTAGTGAAAGACGTCCTAAAGCTAACATTGCTCTTCTAACCATTTCTTCAGTTGTCTGTAAAGCGGAGATGAAAGATGGGAACCAAACAGCCACTCAGACAATGTAAGCTGGCTCACATATGGAAAACATGAATGGTAGTTTAGCACTTTTCACTAGTATTGCACCCAGAGTTGCTGTCAGAGAGCAAACCACTCGAGCAGCAACTTGCTTTCGATGCTGTCACTGCTGCACCACTTGATATAAGATATAACCAAACGACCAAACCAAAGACAAACAACGTACCTGCGCCCGCACTCGAATCCTACACGCCTTGAATAAGTGGCAATAGTATGATGCGAGTGAAGTTTGTTTGCGACACGGTTTTTGTTTCAAGTGGTGTGTGTACTCAACGTTGTATGCAACGTTGAATCCAGATTATATTATGAAGGTTTAATTAGTAAAGGTTTTGGAAAAATTCTTATAGTCTCATTTCTGGCTTGTCAAAATCCTGTTTTCAGCTTGACATTTTTTATGGTACGATGGGATTTTGATGCTTTGTGAATGTATACTGAATTTTCGTAAGTTCCACAGATGTGTTTTAGTTTTGCTCGTGTAAGAAATTACGTAACAAGCTGTGGCACATCACATATTTAATTACGTTCTTTAAAACTTAAGGATGCTTCGGTAAATAATAATCTTGGAGTTAGTTGGGTTTGCTTTGATTAATTATTGTGTCCTTGGTTCACGGATTGCGGTGAGAACAATACATCTTGATCGGAATTCTGGCAAGTCAAGTTTGGAGTGATTGTCTTGTTGGAATGCATAGAGAACGATTTGTTTTTGCTACTTTACTGCAGATTAGTTTGTGTGAATTCACTATCACTAGCCTTACACTATTGCAGTATAATATATAGATGGCATTGACAGGATTGAAAACAGTTCATGGCATGGGTAGTTCCGTTTTATTTTTCCCTCTGTGATTGTTATTTACTGCTGGAATGAATAGAGAGATCTCTTAAATACGAAGAGTACTCATCTATTTCCACACTAACCAGTAACTTTTCTACTTATTATACAGCACTTTGCTGTATTCTTTAAATACCACATTGCATTTCAAGTTGGAGTGTAGTCTGCTTTACGAAGTAGTCCCTTAGTGAATTAGTTTTCCAATTTTTACAGATATATGGTACCGTGTGTACGTAGAAGTAAGATTTATTGATGCCGTTGATAGTTGATAGTAGTAAAAAAAATTCTTAAGGTTGGAAAGACGATCGGTAGTACGACGTGTATATCGCAATAGGAGTCAGAAGGATTGACAATCGAATTCGGAAATAGTAAAGGAAATCAGTCGTGTAGAGTCAAAAAAAGCACAATCAGAAAAGTTTCTAAAGTGGATATATGTATAAGAAAGGTACTTCTCTGACTGTGTAACACAGAGGGTGCACAGAGGACAGAAGTCTCTTACAACTGGAGGGGAGTGAAAACAAGACTAGTCAGAAAGTTTGCGTTTTTATGGTTGGTTGAGATTCAGAATAAAGCATAAGGTGAATTGTGAACAGCACACTGTGGTGGATGTGAGTTTGTTATCTTTTATTTTTAGATGTTGCTTTGTATGTAGTAGTATGATGTGTCTTTGAGCCTTGCGGTTGCTGCTGTTGTTGTTTCGTATGATAATTTTCAGCTTGCAGATGTCTGATTTGTTGAAATTTGTGAGTTACGCTAATGTAAGGAAATGTGGCGTGGCATGGAGAATAGTATAGAATTGATTGTCGTCTTGTGAAATTTTGCCAGGAAATACGAGAAACAATGAGTATGCCCCATTAGCTTTCGGCGTTAGAGAGCATTGTTATTAGCAGCTACATAACCACGTTGTTATTTGTAGTATAACTTGCACTTATTGTTAGACATACGATTGGTTGCGAAACATATGCTCGTACAAAGTACACCATTACCACCATACCATACCTCCAGCAGTTGACAGTGCTCCGATTTGGTGCTTCTGTGCTGCACATTTATCTGTATTATTGGATTCAGCAGGGAGGATTACGTATACAGAGATTTGACTTGACTGACTGGCTAAAGTTGGAACGCAGCACTTTCTGTTATTTGACAATTGAGTAGGCTTGTCAAAGTATAACGTACTACGTTGTGTTTCATAGTCTATCCTCTCGTGAATCCGTTCGTACGTACTCTTAGAACAATGCCAAGATCCCAACTTAAGCCAAATCACCGTAATTTCTGTCTATTTTGTGTCGTGGAGAGTGACTGGTGGGAAAAGTGGAAAAGTAGTCTGAGTATTGCAAGAATCCTCCTAGACTATCTGTACAAATATCTTTCAACGGAGTGTTAACCAAAGGGAAATGTATGAGGCGCCTTGTTAGTCTAAAACATTAGCATTCCGAACGTTCTTTTCGAGAGTAGCGAACTCGGTTATAGACGAAGTGGTCACATTCGTTCTTATTCCTTGTCATGAACGTTGACTGCGTGTATGACACCGCTGTGAGCTGTGTAGCTCCGTCAGTTGGATTTAACATTTACACCAGACTAGATCGAATCTGTAAATTGCCTCTTCGTTGCGATTTTAAAGTTTGTTGTTACTGCTGCACACATTGTTGTACTGACTGTACTAAACTCCGACTCCCACCAACTTCTGGATATGTTGTAAATTCAATATAATTTTTCGTCGATTTTTTTTCGTTCCAGTGCTGCTTCTACAATTGCGCAATTACAGTTTGCAATTGTACCGTTGTAGTGCAGCATACTGATTGAACTAAACAAAATGTGGCAGAGAAAAGCATAGAATTGCATACACTATATATACGTAGACGTAATAATGTTTTCCTTCAAGTTTCGATTGTACATTGCGCTCCCGATTGTGTTGGTTTGCTGGAGACGACTTTGCTAGTTAGGTGCTTCAATTTTACGGTTTATGATAGCGTGTTCGCTCGATTCGATTGATGCGATAAATTGTACGGTATATACGTGTGTCGATAGAAGGGGCTAATAACATGAATGTAATACAGAAACTCTGTTTGAAAGTGTTTGTTTGTGTTTGCCGGAAAAGATAATGTTTGTGTTGCTAGTTTAGTTGTTGTACTGTGTACTGGGACTTTGGGTTTCGCTTGGAGTTTCTAGTGTAACTTTCACTTTGTTCCCGTGAAGTGAGGAGAGGAGTAGTTACTGTGTGCCAGCTTTACTACTACTACTACTTACTTTATCTATTCCGGGGTCTTTTCTTTTTGGATATTATCAAATGCTGCGAATGTAAGTTGGGAGCCTGTCCAGAATCTGCTATATTCTCTTCTTCGGAGGCAAGAGGAAAAAAATCTTCAAGTTGACTTGCCTCTTCGGTGTTTAGTAGTACAGGAAAGGCGATAAGGAAAAGAAAAGACGGACAAGGCAGAAAAACGAGACTGTATGATACATACTAACGAGATGTACTACGTGCAGGTAGGTTCAGCGTTTCATCTTCTTTACGTACTATGGCCAACCAGTTAGCAAGTATTCTCTACAGTTACACTACACACACATATAGACACATACACTGTTCGTAGTACAGGTTGAGTCCGTGAGTGTGAGGTTAGGTAGTACAAGTAGTAGTATGTAGTATAGTAGGCGTATTGTGGAAATACTGCAGTGCAGTGTTGCTGTTGTAGTGTGCAAATGTTTAGTTGAGCTTTATTTCTATACAGTCGGAGTAGGGGATTGTATTTTCTTCTGTGTGTTCTATTACACATTCATAAGAATAAGTGCTAGGGAAATGAAGAATGGGGAAGCGTGCAATGTACTTCCATACTCCATACTATATAGGTGATTTTGAAGTGTGCAGTCTTGCAGTCTGGTAGATGAAACAATTGGTATTTTCATTTTGTATGTAGCATTGTATGTGTTTTCTGCTGTATAACCTTACGATATACTGAATAAGATGGTCGGATATACGGCGATACGGTGGGTGGTGGAGACATGATGTGAGTCAGTAAAGAGAACATTGTTGACGGCGACGACAATAAAAACAATCGTGTGTCTTGTTTGCTTCAGCATGCACGTTTACGGGAGGACGTTATTACTGACAGATTATGTTGAGAATTTATACGAGAGAGCGACTTTATCTGTTGTTGTTGGAGGTGCGCACTTAACATAACCATTGAGAATAAAGGGGTAGGCAGGTAATTCGACAGTGATGATGGCAGGTTGGGTTGTGGGATTGTTCTGTTTATGATCATCCTGGCTATATGAGCAAAGAACATTTGTCCCGAATTAACTACAATCTGGTATGGTATGGTAACGTAAGTATTAGGAAAATTTAAGAAACTTATCGTAAGGTTCAATAGGTGGCTGCCTACTCGTGTATGACTTTGAAGATAGGAAGCACAGTTTGGTGCATTATTCTTTGTTGCCATCAGTTCTGATGTTGAAGCGAAATAACTTGAAGCTATTATTCTCATCTGCGAAGTGTGATAAGCAAAAGATTTGGCAAACAGCGTTGAGTAAAGCCTTCTCAGTTATGGATTCATTTGATTTGTTGCTGGTGTTATTTTGCTTGAACTGTGAAACGATGCTACGGAATTCATCTACCTTTATGAGGACGTTAAAAGCGATTATATGTATACATAATGAAAGGAGTCAGTTGGTAGGCTAATAAGCCTAGTTTAGTACAGAATGTAGTGCTCCTTTTATCTAACATTCTGTTAAATTCTGTAAAATAAATCTACAGCACATTTACGCGTACACTATTATAAACTATGTATATTGTCGTTCCATGTTGGCAATTTGAGTTAGGTTGTCTTAAATTCTAGTGTGCAATGTGTGTGCTTGATTGTCCTTTCTAGTAGCAATGAATTAGCATTATCATAAATCACTGTGCTCATTTCAATAGTTAATGCAGTAAATACATTCTCCCATCCTGTACGAAAAATTTTCCTCGAATTTTACCACCATTACTTCAACGATCTGCACATAAAGTTTGAGCTTGAGTCTGAAAATAGGATATTCTTATATTAGTGTATTTGTATTGGCAAATCAAAAAAGAACAAATGGAGATCGAACAAGTTGATATGATATGGTTGGTAAAGACCCAACTCTATGAACCTCATGAGATGCATGAGGACTACTTACCTATGTACATGAGATTTAGACATCAAAGTGTTTCTCACAGAGTAATGTCGATGGACCTTAAAATCTAGCTAATAATTTTTTTGATCTCAAGCTCATTTTTGATATCAATTTCATCTATTGCAAGGCGGTATAAATGTTGGGACTTCAATGTTTCTACTACATATGCAATTTGAATCGTTACAATCGCTACCTGAAATTAATTGATTGTGGGCGACAAAATATTTCAAATCGTAAAAATTATTAAGGGTTTGTCGGGTACATCGGTTATATAATAATTGGAAAGCTTTTATAATACCAAACACCTTCAGCATCGTCTTGTATTCATACCACATTCACATTGACGACATATTATGTAGCCACATACCTGACTGAGTTCATTTTTGGAAAAATTGTATTTGTGTGCGTTGATTTCTGTGCAGAAAATGTTGACATTTTCTAAACTTGTAGGGTCGAGTACTACGTTTTGTGTTTCGGACTGCATCTCTGGCTTACCTACAGTTCGTAAACCACATTTCAAAGTGGTGCTCATCATGTAGAAGCCAAAGTAAAAGCATTTTATCGTAAAATGAACTTAGATTGTATTGTTGATATGAATGAAATCTTTTTGCTGTGTGCGTACGGGATTTATAGAATGTGAAAATATGAGTGCTCAACTTTGTGGCTGAAGTGTGCAGTTTGGAGTGCATACATTTTGTACGGAAATTGAGCTATTTTCGACTTGACTTAGTCACCAAGAGCGAAACGTGAAGCACGAGCGAAGTACGAATCTAGTGTAGGACATTTTACGATGCCATCATTTTATGAATAAGATGGTTTCTGGTATATGAAGTCAAATGTAGACGCTACAGAATGGATTTGGTGAGTTGATAGTTTGTACTGTCTACTAGAAATTTCTGTTGCTGCAATGGCTGAAGCTGCTGTGACCCAGGAGTGAAGAATAATGGTGAGTCATGTGCGTATGGCTATCTGCTAAGTCCGTGTTTTAGGTTAAGATGTAGTTTTCAGACTTAGGAATATTAATACTTGTATTCACTTATATCTGTTCATGTATGAAGCAAATCTACTCAGACTTTGCTCTTCGAGAATGTCTGGATGGAAGTACATATATATTTCTGTTTGTGTGCATACATTTCACTGTTTAGTACAGACCGGCTGTAATCGCTGGTAATACGTGTATACTGTTTTTCGTATGGGCTCCTGATAAATCTGAATGTATTGGGTGCATTTACATAAGACTTAAATAGATAGGCAAGATTATGGAAATTAGTTTGGCTTTTGTACAGCAGAACATCTTGTATTTCCTACTACTACTGTTGCTTAGTTTTTGGGATGCATATGATTACTACTCAGGGACGCTGCGTTGGTATAAATGACTAATGCGATCTATTATGAGCGTTTTAAGGGCTTATTTATCGAGCTAACTCAGCTGTGTCTGTGTTTTGGCTTTAGTGTTAGTGTTGCGTAGGTGAAATTTATGAGTTCAAGTTGGATAATGGACGTTGGAAGATCGGCCAGATCTTTGCTCTGATGTTAATAAAATTGATGCTACTATGTGACATTACCTATTTTTATATGAAGTACTCTTCACATCTTAAACTTTTTCATGCACTATATTGACGCCACGGGGACTGCAAACTGGGCTAAATAAATAGATACATATACATATACATACAAAAACAACTCCATATGTGCACAAAGCATGAGTACGACGAGGCGAAATTAAAACTCCCTTTGACCAAACTTCAAGGCAAAAGGGACTGTGTAACAAACTGTCCCCCATTTTGTCTCCCCTCCCTTCCTTCTTTATTTACAGACATACTAGTAGTATGGCATAAAACGAATTAACGAATAATTTTATTCTGTGATATATTATGCACTACTCATTTTCTCTTGAGTAAATATGTAAGTATTGCTACTAATTGTAATAAAGAGGAAACAATGTATTTTATGTGAAGAAGCTCCAATAAAAAAAAGTCCAGGGGGGATTTGTGGTAGTGGGTGAAATGGTGATGGCAATGAAATGCGTCCAGTGGAACAGTACATCAAAGGGTAATGGTGTTCTCTATTATAAATGTCTTTTTAACTCTGACAAAAGGAAACTCTCTTTGGTTGGTCAGAAGTTAATGTAGAGTGCGAAGCAAATTAAAACTGGCAGTTGTGTAAATGAGGATGTTGTTTGTTGTGGAGCATTGCAAGGAAAAGTAAAGGGAATTGCTCTGCAGAGCACTTAATACTATGTATATCAAGTAATCAGATAGAGTATAGAGGTTTTTCGTGGGCTGTATACTTGCATCTACTTCCGTCAATTGGTGTAGTTAACCGGCGCAGAATAACAGAAACGACATATGGTTGAGTAGAGTGCACTATCGTAATATAATACATACATGTAGAGATATTATTGTAAGAATCTGTAATGAAACGAAACGAAACTAGGTATACGATGCAATATATGTACCATGCTGTGTTGTACTGTATCGGTGGAAGTCGTACGTATGCATGCACACACAGACTACAACACCAGCACACTGAATGTGTTTAGAGTTCCATGGCTTGGTTGAATCCGATTCAGTTGGGCTAAAGATGAGATGAGGAGGCTGGAGAGGAGATGAGAGAAACACATGTTCTTGTTGTCTGCCTTTAGCTCGTAATTGAAATATATGAGTTTGGCAAGGCCTTTCTCATTGAGCCTAAGTTAGTCTGCTTTAGCTTAAAGCTGGTGTTGTTCAGATGCCTCCTCTTAACTGTCCTTCGTTAGTGAAATACGGGGAAATGTAGGAATGAAGTGAAGTCACTTTCATGTGGGCTAAACTTTAGCTCCTAACAGTATCCAATCTCATGAAATCAAATTGAATCGAATTCAAGTTGTACCAGACTTCGTTGTGTATGTATCTTCATCCAAAATTTCGTTTCCCTCTGCTGAGAAACGTGAGAGGCAGGAGCAATACAATGTTTTGCTGTTGTACAAATTGATCTATATGTATATTGACTAATGTTTATACATTGGTGCATATATACATACGGTGTACACAATCCATGGCACATACCGTGCTAGTGTCAATGGCTTTCTCTTCATCAAATTTGTACTGAAACGGCGAATTAGTTAATTGTAATGCATATTTCACACAAACATGTGACTTATTTAATTTTAACCAGTCAGGAGACTGACTATTTTTTATTTTCGTCATTTGGATAGATTAGACTAATTATGAAGTTTACACGTAAATGGGATTTATCCGTGCCCATATTGAACGCAACAGATTACTAATATTCAAAGGAAATGTGAGTGGAATAGATTCTAAGTAAATAAATTTCTAAAGAAGTCACTTACTTATTGTGAGTGAGTGCACCACGCTCACTTTTTAACGATAACGAATTACAGAAGCTATTTGAAAAGTGTCGGTGTCACGGGCAGTAGGAAAAGAGCATATCTAACTCGAATTTTGATTCTTTTGACGAGGACATGATATTTAATCAAAGTTTTGTGGGCCTGTGTAGTGTTTTGGACAAAAGAGGCTAGTTTTATGGACAGTAGCAAGGTGAATCGACGGTTTCCGTGGTGTCGGCTCTGTACATAAGCGAATTTAAAATTGGACCCACCTTATGTACAGTCGATTCACCTTGGACAGTAGTAAATTTTTCGTGCAGTCCTGTGTTTGATAACAGCATATATTACATGTCACTCAACTGAAATTCGTATGATAAAGTGATTCATTCCTATTATGTGTTGATTTGATGTTTTTCCACTGTGGGGGATTTGATTAATTGAAAACTGTTTAACTCTACATACTTACAGCTACAAGTTTCGAATCTTCTCATTTCTGTATTTTAGATAGCATCTACAGGATTATACTTAGGATGATACAAACCATGTATTATTTGTGTACACTGCGTTGGTGTTGTTTGCAATTGTAATGTACGGCATTCAGAAGTAGGGGCAGTTGATTGAACTTGGAAATTTGATGGGGGTGATTGAGATTCGATCAAACGACTTGAGGTATTTATAGACAGGCAATGTGTATTTTTCAGCCTCTACGTCCTGGTAGCCAGAGTCACCGTAATGGTGCATTTCATTTATATATTTAACTCAATTTTATGATTGTCTCTACGTACGTTTTAAATAGAATGTTGTTTCATGTGAAAGGAATCATCCATAAAACGCGTACCGCGGTGGGGGTCTGAGCTTATGTACGTTACGGGGATATACTTATAACATTGTGGCCCCGCCTATTTTTGCGTTACGTGTTTTATAGATGGTCCCAAGTAGTTTTTTCCTTTTCATACTTTGTTGAAGTTTGTTTCGTTGACTGCTTCAAGGATTATTATTGCAGTGGAAATGGTTGGGGTGTTTGTTTGGTACACATCTGGTTCTTCCGTGGTTTGTGCTGCAGATATTCTCCAGTCTTCCATACTTCCACATACACTATATACGTGGGCATTTGAGTATAAAGGTACTTGCACTAATTGTAAATTAGTGAAAGGAGCAATTTTCTCATGGTTTCATGCTTTGTCTAACAAACAATATGCTGAGGATAAACTTCGTAATCAAACATTAGCAAATAAATTCAATAAGATACCAAAATAACATTGCGTATTTTGATCGAGAGTGAATTTTACGGCTACATGACATTTTGCTGTTGTATGAAGGAAGACCAATTCGTAGGTTAACAGTAGAAAAAATGGAGTAGAATGGTAGTATTGTATGTTGGTGTGATGTAGTTTTTGTGGGATATTTACTTTCAAAATTATTACGGAAAGGGAGGTGTATTTGTCTTACTTTTACTGTGATTGGGTGTTTCTCTTAGTTTGCTGGATAGTTGAAGTTTTTGACGCTTTGCCATGCCATGCTGGGCCTTCTGGGAATTAGATGTGTCGCTACACCGACAGAAGCATCGTGCTGTTATAGTCCATGTTATATGTGGAAATATTTTGGGAATCTGATTGAGTTAGTGGGAATGACGCGATGTTGAAAGTGTATTTAAAAGCGTAATCTATGGCAGACTGTGTGGAAAATGATACATATATAAAAGTCATTCGTATTTACACATTTACAGTTTGGTATGCGTATGCAGTTGAAACGTATGCTATTTACAAATGTATTACTGTGAAATCTTTTTTGTATGGAATATTGGATGTAATGTGAGAGCAAAGGATATTCACATGTGAAATAGTCGAACATTAACCAGATAACGAAAAAAAGTATCACAAGTCCATCTCGAAATTTGGGCATCAACTAGGGAGTGTTTTTACATCTGTAAAATGATAATGACAATATTTGTGTTTGTGTGTATATGACTGCACTAGCAATTTGAGTAGAACAGAGCAAGGAGGAAAGACGACGGAGCTGTACTAAAGTTCGTTACGATGATTTACAAAGGATGGAATTCAAAGTTTGCTCCAGGGGTTTAAGCACAGTATTGTTAGGATCCAACTAACTTTCGTCTTCGAGTTTTGTGCAACATTTGGAGGAGTTCTGCTTAAGTCGGGTCATGCATGTTTGATGAAATGAGTGGCTTAGAAAGCCAGAATATTCAAGCTGGTTGTCAAATACTGAAAGGTACTGCGTTAGTTAAGCTTGGAATATAAGTTGTGTGTGCAGCTCTTTCGAATTCATGAGGAGGAAAAATGTTGTGTATGTTGATAGAATGTAATGTGATGTTCAGCTTACTAAAAAGATGGTGGGTAGTGTTTGGCGAAGTAAAGTCAATTGTAAGCTACTTTTAAATGAGAAGACACTGTGAGAAATGATGAGACGGCTGCTGTGTAGTTGGAGTCAAAAAGATTGCTTGCCGCTGTCAAAGCAGTATTTCTTGTCTGCTGTGCACTACAATGTTTAAAAGGTTTGTGGTGGCTTCACTGTAAAACTTTAAGGAAACAGATTATTTGAACGTAAAGTAAAAGCAACGAAAGAACGAAACATGGAAATGTTTAGATTACTGCAGCAAAGCACTGCAATTGGCATCTCCATATGTACACTCGCCTCCTTTAATCTGCCGCTCCGGGTGTTGAAGTTTATACGGAAATGAATACAAATATAAAGAACGATTATCAGCCTTAAAACTGAATTCTATAGCATAACATGTGTAAACGTTTCGTATTCTATCTAATAATGATGCATTTAGCAGGGCCCTTTCACCGGTTTGAACGCTTTCAACTTTATTTTGAATAGGAAAAGAATGCAATTAAAACGGACTTCATTTTTCTGGTAGATGATTTATGAATGGCAGAAATGGCTGCAAAAATGCTTTTGATCGAACCGAAAGAGACGAATTGGCATAATTTTATAGTACAGATATTACGTGGTTTATTTAATAAAAGTGACAATATTATTGAGTTTTTTATTTGAATATATCTGTGCTAGTTCGCAGATGTGATTATTACACTTCTTCAGATCACAGTCGACAGAATCTTTGCTTTTTTTGATGAAATCTTGGAATACTTTTTCATGTCGGAAGTCAAATGCGGTTTGGTGATGCTAATAATGTAGTCACACTCTAATACAAACTTGGCTCGCTCAAAGGTTTTGTTGTTTTAATAGAAGAGCGTCAGTCAGTGTTCTTAAATAATAATGCATTACTCCCTATTACTAGGCAAAGCAATGTCGGTAAAAGCAAAGAGCAAACAAATGGTGAATTGGCTAAAGTGTGTCGCGCATGTAAATAGTGGATTGCTTTTAAAGAAATTGAACTCGTGTCAAAGAAAAGAGAAATTATGGAAATTTTGAATTTAATGTGGAGTAACTGAATAGTTCCGAGGAAAGACATTTGTTCTTCCGTCTGTAGAATGTCTTACTGTACTATCTATCTACTATCTACTAGACAGAGGTGGATGATAAGCAATAGCAAGATGACATTAGTTGACTTGATATACATATTCACGAAAACGAGGTGATACTAATGACAATGCGTCGTAGTTATACGTGTGCGGAACTTTTCACACTAATACAAGATACATACATACATAATAATTGTGTATTTATGTATATATTCTTATAATTAATGCAACTTTGTGTGAATTGAGCTAACCTGTAATACTGTAATATCCCTAAAATTAAACACTGTAAGCCGAATGCATGTGTTTTATGACACATTGACGGTTGTTCATTCATGTTTGCTCAATGGCCTTTACGGACGGCGTAGCGCCGATTTGATTGAAAGTTATATGTAGTAGTTACGATGTTCTTCTCTGTTGTTTTGGTTGGTGCTGGAGACGATTTGCCGCAATCCCTGTTCGCATATGTGTGTATATATGTACATGAAAATGTGGTGATTTCAATGTGGTCGCGACTCCATTTCAAGTGTGGAATAGGAGTTAAATAGATAATGGTGCGGAGTTTCGGTGAGTTGATTTGCAGATTGGATGCAGAATTTAGACTCGATTCTTCAATCCGGGAAAAATAAGTTGAGTGATCTCTTCGCTGTAAAACGTATCATATATGTGGGAATTCTTGTGTTAAATATTTACTCTTCTAGCATTTACACATTCAGTTGTTCTACTTGTATGAATTTTCTTTGTGAAAGAAATTACTTTACTGCTGCAGCCACTGCAGCGTACGTTGGTACCTATGTATATATCTGTATTTTTTACGATACGGATTACTTTTACCTTTACACATGTGTAGATGCGGAAGTGTTTGGAAATACTGGCATTAAGGTCGAGTAAAAGTTGAGAGAGAACATATTAGAGTGACTACTTCATTCCTGTACTATAAAGTGTAGTGAGTGCGACGTGTTGGGAAAGGAATGGTTGTGCGAAAACTTCTTGCAGAAGATTGTAGTAGTGGTTGGAAACTGTGAAAAATCCCTTGGATCGATACTGTGTGTATGTAGAATGTATACTAGAAACTGTACATGTTTCTAGTATAGGCTGGGGTAACGTCACGGTTCCTTCTGCCTCATTCGACTCTGTAGAAGTGCATTTGTAACTTATCTTTAGCAGTGAGAGGTTCGTAACCAACAATAGAGCCAGTGCTCTGCTTCTCAATGTTACATGGTGTTTTTCTCTGTCCCTTTAACAAAGTGTCCTAAAAAATTGCGTATCTATCCTTTTTGTGAATACCTCTTGTGTCACGTCCAATTTTGAATTGGAGTCTACGTCTACACAAACAATGATCTGGTAATACGATACTCACCCCAATGTTTACCTCAGTTTGGTGTCGCTGATGATGCCCTTGCATAACGGTAACCCAAGTGTGAAACCAATATCTTATTACTTATTACATTTTGGTGTTACAATATAATTTAAATGTCAATTACTTTCTGAACACGAGTTCTATCCATATCAATTATGATAGTCTATATATTTATCTCTTATTTCAAACCGATCTCTGTATTCCAAATATATAAATTAAAGTAAAAGGATTTAATCCTTAATTTGTCGGAATTTAAAAAAATGAAACGGAAAGCGGAGACTTTTTACCGTGCGTTTGACAGCTACTCATCCGTGTGATAGGACGCCTTATGCCACATACAGGGAAACGAAACGCCTTGAAAGTGTTTCTGTGAAGTCGTAGGTCCTCGGCGTGGAAACCAAACCTAGTCAAAGTCAACGCAGGGAGGAGTTGGACTGCAAAAGAAGGCAAACAAAGGCAGTATTACAAACACAAACATTGTGTGGATAATGTCATTTTGAATGGACGACTAAAACTCTGTTTTGTCATCGTTTACTCGTCTCATCTTTCAAGTCAGTGACTAAACGTACGGTATCGGACTTGCGATACGTATATACTATGTATGTGAATGCCGACGATACAATGAAATTTTGTTGCATGCAAGTTTATGCTAGATACGCTCAGACTACTTTTTATAAGAGCTAGATTATCTAAAATTTGGGTGTTATTATTACTACAAGTACATATTCAAATTTTTATATAAATGCGGTTGTAATATATTTTTAAGATGGATTTAGTTTATATCGGAGATATTAAACTTGAACACATCCTGGATTATCTGGTATATAGCTACGCATTCGGCTTGCTTAGCAAAGTCTTTTATTGCCTTGCTCGTGCTTCTCTTCAAAATTTGAAAATACTATTGAGTTTCACATGCGAAAGAATATATTTAAGAACAATCTCCAGTAAAAAGGTATGCTGGAATGTGTACCCCACGAGAACAGCGTCTGTATTATTTTGCAGATACTTTAAACCTTTACTGTGTCGAATACACTTTTAACTGGTAAGGCTGGTAATAGTGCTGGTAAGGCTGCAATTTTCTATTCTATCCTGTAAAATAGACATCAAAGTCAGACTGTGGAAGAAAGCATTTATCTTCAAAAAGAGATGTAAACGTATGCAAAAAGACAACTTACATTAAACCGCTTGTTTTCATCCAATGATTTCTTCGCATGTTATGTAGCTATTGAGAATTTTTTTAAAGAAAATTTAATAAAAACGCTAGAAAGCAATGAAAGGCATAGCGAAGTATGGGGATCTTTAAATCAATTTAGAAGATCTAGTTGAATTGATATAAAATGATAGCTTGCACAAATGGTTTCGTATCGACGAGTTATTGCATGTATTTGTAAAGTAAATGTGGAAACGGGTTGAAAAATCGCTTTTGTGGTTACAATATTAATAATGGAAGTTTTTGCATTTAATAAGTACTCCATCATCATCTCTTATCTGTAGTATTTTTTCGATGTTGTTACTGTTTATGATTACATTAGCGAATATGTGTGTTACACTGATGGCAGTCATCATTACAATGTTGTGCTGATGTTGAACCTACGAGAGATAAAATCTGCTCGTGAAAGGGAATAAAAGTTATAGCCTTGTCACGAAATTGGTAGCATCAATTTGTAGGGTCGAAAAGCACGAAGTGCTTTCTGCCATTTCTTCAGTCTTTATTTCGTTAGGCTGTCTTTTGTAACCTCCCGTGTCGGTGTTGCTTTCAGGACGGCAATGCAATGAGCCGTAATTGCCTCTGTTGCAGGAGTAAAGAGTATTTGTAATTTCGCTTTAGCAGCTCCAGCACTTCCTGAAATGATTTTAATGATTGCACACGCTGATACTGTAGAGATGGTACAAAGTACCTTCTCACACTGTCAGCGCTAACTGTCAGTAGTATTTCTTACCTGCTGCTGCCAACAGCCCTCCTGCCAAATGAAAAGAACTACAAACTTTTTCCTTCAAACTTATTGAAGTGTGAAAGCTGTCTCCTACTGCATTCGTAGTGCAGCGTTTGCCCAGTACATTTTGCAGTCAATGTACTTCTACAAAGTCCTAGAATTTATCAATGACTTTGGAAATGTACGCTGACTACATCTTACATTTACTGTAGTCAAATTATTTAATATTAAGTGCAAATGTCTTCTTTTGTAGACACCATGACTATAGCTGATCGAAAGGGTGTACAGTGGAAACGGTAATGGTGCGCTTTTAGAGAAAACAATGGCGAAGACTTTGCTACCAGCATTATTAGATTACAAGTTTAAAACTTTCAAACAAACTTCCAAATTCTGAATTTTCTTGTTGCAGTTTCTCACAAGCATATCATAATTATGTAGGTCACAGTCACCGTAGGTTTTAATCAAGAAAATAAATGTTTGTCAGCTTGTTGGTATTAGTTAAAGTGAACAGGGCCTTTCCGTAAATTTAGTATTTCTTTATTAAGTGCACATTATGTATGCGTGGTTACACAATATATACATACAACGGTACAACATATTAAATATATTGTTTCTCTAACAAAAGAGTCTAGCTGCGGTAGCAAACGCGCGATAGTACTACGCAGTCGTTTACGAACAATGTTTAGGCAGTGATAGTAGGCATTAATGACAGGATCCGAGACAAGAAAGGGGGAAAGTGTTATTATTGTAGCTGGGGTGATGTGTTGGATAGATGAGATGTAAAATTCATGAATACGCAAGAAAAGACTTGGTGGTGTGCATTGAGTGTAGTGAGTATGCATATGTATGAATTTTCACGGGCGAGTAACTCTCAAGAGACCAGAAAATTATATGAAGCTCGTTTTAAATTTAATGTGGAGAAAATTACTATCTGGATATATTCTGCAATCATCGTAAGAAGACGGCGATTCAAAACGATGACTTTTAGATCGTCACCAGTGCCTTCAAGGAGTTTCGATGTGCTTTCTAAAGGGGAATTACTGTCCTCTTCACCGTATTGTCTTCCTAATATAGATGTGATATTAGGAACAGTAGTAATGGTAAGGTCAGACAACCGTTACTGTTTTCTGCATAAAATGGTGTAATGGCTCTCGATTGCGGATCCGCCACCTTTGTACTTGTATGTGCGCTACGCATAGTCAAATCATAGCGTGCTTAAGTGCCTTAATTATTATGAAAACAAAAAATGACTTTGAATCTTAAATAATTATGCTCAAAACAACAAACGTTTTTCACCGAATCATTTTGTTTTATTTGGTATGATGCAACATATTAAAATATGGTTTCTAAGTATACTAAATTCGAGTTATTACATAGGTGTTGACTTTTCTCCTTTCAACGACAAGCTATTCTTTTAACAGGTGAATAATTAAATATGCTACTGTGGCATAAGAAAGATTCGACGCTAATTTAAATGAGTGCAATAGCAGATTAATTCAATGGATCGTATGTAATTAGTTTGCCGGAAGAGAGAAAAGACTTTCATTTTATTGGTGGTCGTATAATACTAGCTGAGTTTATGATGCTTTCACGTTTAAATTACTTCAACGGCGTTATATCCCACAGAAAAGTGTACATATAGTGCTCATTAAAAGCAGGCAGGAGCTTTCCATGAATGATTGCGTGGGTTTCCGTTGATGTAGCCTTAGTGGGCTGGCAGGAGTGATTTTTTCTTCCATTAAGTATTCATTATTTTGTTACTTGCTACACGTATTACATACAGTGAGTAATAATAAGATTGGAGATAGAGTTTGTCCAAGCCTAATGCACACATATGCCTATAAATATTCAAGAAGGGATGATTATGTATGTATGTCTGTTCAAAGTGCAGTGCAACAGCTAAGATATAGGTTTTGTAGCCGGGCTTGAGTAGCTGTTCTGCCAGACGGGAATCATTTCGAGATAAAGGACAATGAAATGAGATGTGGCTGCAGATTCTACTGCATGGATTCATGGTTTAAGGAAGCTTGGAAGGAACTTTATTCTGTGTACTCAAGGCTAAAAGAACACAATGTACATAGTTGAACATGGAAGGGCCGGAGAGAAGAAACAGAGAGGAAAGGAGTGTGTAAAGAAGTGAAAGGCTTTATTTAATGCTCACATTTGCATTTGCATTTAGTGTGCATGCGGATTGCTGCTGTTGGCCTCCTTAGAGCCGTTAGTGTTGTCGTAGTAGGAAAGTTGAAGCAGATTTGAATTCCGTGGAGAAAGCATTCGTGGATGAGACTAAGGAAATTTGAACATTAAGGGAAAATAGGAGAGTGGAGATGATTGCAGCCAGCAAAGTAGAGAAGATAGAAGCAAGTTGAGTTTAGTGATAGGCCAAGCTGTAATTTCTTATTTAAGTTGATGCTGTCCATGTATACGATTAGTAGAAGAAATGGCAGTACGAGCGTGGTAGATGTGAGTGAAGTGGAGGGTGGGGTTTCGAGTCTGGCGCTGCCTTTAGCTGAAGTACGTGAAAGGATGGGAAGCAGTGAAATTGTGGACGTTACTCTTATATATTTATATACTATTTAGGGGGAAGTGAATAAAAGAAGTGTACTTGAGTGCATGGCTTAATGCATGCAGCATAACAAATGCTCTCGGTGGCTGGCGGACTGAGTGAGTGTCTTCCTTCAAGTTATAATTATGAGAAAGCGCAACGGCTTGTAAGAGCTTCTTCCCTAGGAGAAGTTTGAAATTCCTTTACGATCTTCACGTTTTACATAGCCTGGCTGGCCAGAAATGTTCATGGCATATAAAACGAAATGGTATTAATGCAATAATGTGTGATAAGAGGAGAATACTGAAGGGCAGCAAGAGTCTAGTAACACTAATGCAAATGTTACGGCTAGCTTGATTACGATTGCTACGTACATTTTTGAATTCTAGTTAAAACAAATACTAATTGGAATTGCATGTTGTCGGTAACATTGTCAGTAGTTACGACCGAACATTTTGAAGTGGAATGAGGTTGACAGAATGAGCAATAAGTGATAGAAACTTCTGCGCTGCACTGCCATGATTGTGCAAATAAAGTAACGAAAGCTCTTCTTCACAATTAACATTAGGCAAAAAGTGGGATGATTTCTGTTTGCAACACACAGGAGTATGTCAAAGAGAGTGAGAGATATACTAATATAATACAGTGATGTTATTGACATATGTAGCAGAGAGGAAGTGATGTAAACTATAGGCTATAGTTACATTTGTCGCCATGTCAAAGGGAATGCCTCAGACGTCAGCTTGAGTAACTCGTGAAACTAAAAATTCATGGAGGGTTCACGACGGTTGAACGTAGTTGTCTAATGCTGTGGCGTGAATAATGAACGGGGAGAATGAATTATTGCGTGCTCTAAGCTTAACTTATGAGTGCTCTAGTCTTTGTATTAAGCGATAAGTTGAATCTGTAAATTGAGAAAGTTTCTGTGCATTCTAAATACGTGCGTACTAACTACAGACAGGCAGGCAGCACGCATGTTGTTCTATTTATTTATTCCGCAGATATAATAATGTTTGCCTGGGATATACCCTGACAAAGACAATAAGGTGATATATGCGATCTTCCTCTTCGGTCAACTGCAAACTACTCAACGAGTTCATTTGGGTTATAGTGGCAGCGAAATGTCTCGTAATAAGTTAAGGAGATTAATGATTTAGTTTTAATGATACCATGTCAGGAAAATAGATATTTTTTGCAAAGTATAATGGGGGAATTGCTGTTGTTCAACGTTGTTAAATAAGGGCAAACAAGCGGTTCAACCAACGTTAATTTTATAACAATGCAATGTGTAAGCATATATTTCCATACTGTATGTTATTTATATTTGCTTACAGTTATTCATCGGGGACGTTTTTATGACCATAATTTACGTATGCTCCACTGTTTTTACGTTAAAGTGGTGGCAGTACACAAAATAACATGCATTCGGGGGGCCAAAAGCAATTATATAACTTGGAGAAGATTTAGGGAAAGTATAATTCACTGAATGCATTAAAATGTAGAAAAGAAACTGCTGTTGAGTGTATGTTGTAATATTATACTTAACAGCGAAAATGATGCTTAGAGAAGTGGAGTAAGTACATGGGACATAGACATGGAAACATTTAGACGTGTGGAAAGATGAAACATTCGTTTTACAATATTTTCACTTTCCAAGGCTCGTGTTGTGCCTAATGGCTAAATTCTTGGACTAGACTGTCGATTCTGCTAAAGTTCAAGGCAAAATATGTTCGAAATAGTTTCGGAAACCGCTGCCGTAAAATTATACCTGTATAAAAAAATACCATGATCACAACAGCGTTAACAGCCTTTGCAAAAGGACTAGTACTAAAGGGCCTTGCTTTAGTCACTTTAGTGTAGGTACGTATTTTCCATTTGCTTACTTCTGATCACTGGCTTAGATATATTTTGCTGTTTGAAGACTTCACTTTTTAAAATTGGTTTTTAATTCAATTTTACTGCCACCTGAAAGTACATAAAATAGCGAGTAATGCCATACTGTGTAAATTGAAGAAATCTCCTTCCTTCGGTGAAGAAAGTAGAGTGAAAGTCGGAAATGAAAGCAAACACAACTCAAGAATGACAGGATGACTCAACTGCGTCCAAATACGCTGTGAACACAGTGTGAGTGTTTGGTGTGATTGTTTTGTAAAGAGTAAAGGAGTAGAGAAATCACACGCTTGTCTAACCATACCAAATGTGAAAACTCTGTAGATTGCGTAATAAAACCAATAATTTTTGTGACATTCGGGATCTAAAAACGAAGGCTTTGGAAAAGTTAACACGTTGGATCGCAATATTTGTACGTGCTTTTAGTGGGTGTTCACTTTACAGTAAGTGCCCTAGTGTTCATCCGAGCTTGGTAACTTGTATTCAATGTACGTGAAGTGATAATGATTGGAGTCGTGTGCAGAGCAGCCAACAGCTTTTAGCAAGTGTACTTTTTTTGTCAAGGATGAAATATCACATGTTTGTTTCTCATTTACTAGCGTAACGTATAGTCTGAAAAATGAGATTATGAAATATCGGTAAGAAATTGTTAAGAGTTGCTTGAGAAACTACTGATATAATAGAAGCAATAGAAGCCTTTTGTACAATGCGAGTGAAAGTTTGTAAGTGTAACCCTAAGGGTTGATTTATATTACCCAATTGTAAATTATTCTACATTCAGTGTACTAATTGTTTCCCTTCATTCATATCGCATACAGACATTCATATCGCTTTTTTCATATAATATTTCTCATCGCGTACAATACAATTTCACTCAAAGTTTCCGTTAGAAATATTTGTTATCAAATTAAGAACTGTAGCTGCATGGAAATAGTTAGTAGTGAAAGGTTACAAATCTTACAAATATGATTCTGCATT
>JABASC010001264.1:0-25319 GCA_019776185.1 Plutomurus gul | reverse complement strand
TCAGCCGGTTTAAATAGGTTAAAACCGGGTGATTTAATGGTTTTAACCGGTTAAAACCGGTTGAAATTGATTTAAACCGGTGGTTTTGACCGGATGGTTTAAACCATCCGAAACACTGATAAATACCACTATCGATCATGTGAAATTAAATACAGGCTCGTGTAGCCATCCATCTATAAATAATTAGGATTAGTATTAGACACTGTTATTACCTGTCGGCGACCGACTACGTGATATTTAAAATAAACTCCTCGTACTGTTCCCCACGGTATGTGTTTATATAGCCACATACATAAGTACTCACACGGTTACTACCAGTCTACCAGTCAGCAGAATTCGGATAAAGTTAGCGCACTGCATTGCACTCTCTTTCTCTCTCGCTCTCTCTCTCTCTCTCTCACTCGCGAAATACCTACCTATCTATAGACTGAAGGCTTGACTATGGTTGTGTACATACGCTGGGCTACGACAATGCCTACATTCGACTGCCGACATGCATTCCATCAGTTGTAGTACATAGTAACAGCAGCGGCAGCACTACTACATAGTAATACACTACTAGTTCTAATACCAGTTACCGTATAGTGACTGACTGACATGAGAGTGTTCGGAGCAGCAGCAGAAGCAGCAGCAGCAGCAGAGTTAGTGCACTGCAGAATTGTAGGTTTTCCATATGAGTCGACTGACTGTGAGTGATTTAAGTATAGCTTAAGTGAATAGTTTATAGGGGAGCATTGCATTAGATATCACGTCAGGTAGGCAACTTCGTAGGTAAGTAAGTCGTGCTTGGCTACAGAATGGAAAAGAGAGTTGGAAATGAATAGTAGTCGTGCCAGTACAAAAGGAGTCGCTTGCCTCTATACTAATAATGCTTTCAAACATGCATGTATAGCACAAGAACACCAGTACACATGTGGATAGGTGCTGGAAAGAGACTTCGTGGCTTCCACCACTACTCCACTACCACTCCATGTATTAAAGTGTATATGGTTAGACTTTGCTGCTCTGCTGTCTGTTTGTATAGAGACTGGATGGTGGAGTGGGTTCACAGTTCGTTCTCTCTCTCTCTCTCTCTCCTTCTCTATCTCTCTCTCTGGAATGTAGAACGAAAATGTAAGAGTGGAATAAAACAGAAAGTAGAGACAGAAGAATTGGAGAATGGAGATTGTAGATATCGCATCGCTTGTGTGTAGAGGTGTCTTCATACTTTTGCATACATTTACGTTGTGCTCGTGGTAGTGGTTGGGTTGAGTCGAGTTCCCTTTAAAGAAAAAGATGGAAGCATTAAAACCAGAAAGAGAGAGAGAGAAGGAAGTTAAGCATAGTGAAGCTAGGCGAAGCTAAAGCAAACCAGCCACCAACGTAATGTCTATGTGTAGCAGTAAAGTAAGAGCGCAATATGCAGCGATGCACAAGTACTACGGGAATAGTGGAAGAGAGAGAGAGAGAGAGAGAGAGAGAGCCAAAAGCAAATACTTTCTCGAGCTGCTGTGTAAAGAGAGTGGAGCCGCCGACAAGGAAGGCGCGCGCACTAAAGCCTCGCCACGACTAACTCTGGCTGAAAGCTTTGGCTTTAACCCAGTCCAGCCTTCCTTAGCTTTCCACGGTGCTATTAGCCACTAGAACACACACTATGCTACACTAAGCTCACAACTGATATGCTGAGAGCAACACTCTATACTTAGTGTTGCTATCTGTCTCTGGCTCTGGCTCAGTGCTCTGTGTGTATGGTGTATGGTGGATAGAGAGAGAGAGAGAGAGAGAGAGAGGAAACGAGAGCGTAGGACAACACGGTAGCATACAGACAGTACAGTCAGTGCCAGTCAGCAGTGAAACGATTCACATGGTAAGTAGCAGCTCACAGAGAGATATACACACGAGAGAAGAACAGCAGCAAAGTGCACGGGAGAGCGAGAGAGAGAACGAGAGAGAAAACACACCATTGAAAATATCGGAATGGTCTGAGCGAGTGAGCGAGTGAGCGAGAGAGACGAAAGGCGAGTTCCGTCGGGTTTTCTTCCACTGCCAGTCTCTGGTTTGCCGTAGTCTTGTCAAAACTCTATCCGTGAAATGAACAGAACGAGTCTCTGCTCCGGCACACGATTTCCCTCCGTGTCTCTGTAATCCGAGCACATTTGTGACTTTATATCACAGTGAAAGTTCACCTTCTCGTAAGACGGATCTCTTTCTCTCGCACATTCCAACGCATTATTTTCTAGACAGTGGCTCTTTTTTCCCCGTGAACTGCACACTCGACCGTCTTTTTTAGTAGGTCTTTTTCTCTGCTGTTCGGATCTTTGTCTCGATTTCTGTGGGTGGCCAGTCTGCGCTCTATCTCTCTTTCTCTCAATCTCACTAGTTCCGTTTTCCAGTGAACAGTGAGACAAGTGCGCCCAGGTCTTTCTCCACGAGTCTACATCTGCAAATCATTTGTCACGTTCTCTTTGCCTTTATTTCTGTCTCGTTCTAACAACTCGGCCACCAACTGAACCATCTTAACTGACAACGATACGTTTTTGTCTCTTTTAGTGTGGCCCCGTGTCTACCTATCTGTGCGTCTGTGTATACAGAAAGTAGTTTCTTTGGCTGTGAAGGGAAAGTATTGTTGGTGGAGACGTACAGACGAGACTTGACTTGTTGACTTCGTGCTCTCGGAACACTTAAATAGTGAAAGCCAAACATTACGAGGACACACGTCGTGGGGAATGGTTTCTTTTATATTGGTGGTAGTTGTCGAGTTCATTGTGAGACGGAACTGGCTCATCTCCTCATGAACTGCTCTGTAACAACTAAATAGAGAACGTCTCGTCGTGCTTGCAGAAAAATGTATACACACATGACCACACAATTACACAGATATTCGCTTCAGAACGCTTACCCAGAAATGATTAAGTAACTTCATTTCAACTCTGGCCTTTATATTGTATTTAGAGGAAAAGTTGTAGTGCGCTGTGTGCGGGTACTGCTTTACTGTTCTTTTCTTGCTTTGTCCCGACGAAGACCACTCACTCTCGCCGTTCGCCAACGGCAAGCAGCTGCTTCGGCAAAAAACTCAGAGAGAGAAAATGACAATGCCAGTGAATTCTAATAGGAATACTACAGCAGCAGCAACCTTGAGCAACCTTCGCCGATTCATTTAGTTAGGAACAGCTGAAGACAAACGGGCTGCTAAAAGTCAACAAAACATGTGAGTTTCTATTTCTTTTCCTACTTCTTCTCAGCCAAACTACTCTTGCATGCACTACTTATTTACCTACCTAGAACTCTCTCTATATATACTCAAATGACTTTTACAAGACTCGGCCTATCAGCACTGACTCAGAGACACGGTCAACTACTGCTCCACTATATTCTCTATAGTGCAAAAGGAAAAAAGTACGCACAATCTTTCCACATTCAATTCATTCGCTGCTTCAACAAAAGTAGAATGAAAAAAAGCGTATACTAACAATAAGTAGTACATTTCGTAAGCTGTATAAATAGCAGTTTGGTGGTATCTCTCTCCAGCAAAGAAGAAAAAGTTGGCGGGGAGAGAGAGAGAGAGAGAAAGCGGGGAGTGGGAGCATTTGTGCGTTTTCGTTTTGTGAAAATGTAATATTGCTGCTGGAAAATAGAATTCTCTTCTCTTTCTTTCCAGTACCTTTTTCTCATTCAAGTGAACGCAGACTACCAATTATAATTTAGAGTTAAGTTGAGGTTGACGGGAGGCATTAGAGTAATAGGTAGCTGAAATTACTATTAAAATATCCGCGGTCGTGCCTTAGCCAGTTAATTTCCCGGGTACCGCGCGCGCTCTCCCTCTTATATCCGAAATATCTATATACATACATGTGTATGTGTATATTACAATGAATGTCCTCAGGTATGTCCCTGATGAGAGAATAATAAGTGAGAGGCTGTGTGGTGGTGGCGGTCGTAGTGGAGGGGGAGTACATTTTGACAGAGGCTGGCTTCATAATAATAAGGAATAAGGCATCTAAATAAAATCTAAGCATATTGTATCAGTTCTTCCATCGGTATTTTGCATACAGCAGTGGCAGTCATTTTCGTCGTGGTGTGGTGGCACTCTCGTCTCCTCTTCTCCATGCTCTCTGTCTCTCTCCCAAACCATCATTAGAATGTATGAGCAAGTTTGAGCTTTGAGCCGAGGCCGAGTCGCGCTGTGCTTTGTACGATTTAAAATGCACGTGATGTTAAATTTTCAAGCTGTTCTGACTGCACGAGAAGCAAGCATAAATATGTATGGATAGCTCTATATTGGTTGAATGGCACGGTTTTCTGTGGTTACCACCACTACTACTCTACTATATCCGGTTACCATTACATTACATTGACTCGGACGGACCGAATTTCATTCTCCGCCAACACACACACACAGACACACACACTGTTACTACTTACTACCACTACTATTACTACTACATAGTACATAGTGCACCACAGTACAGTGTCGTACAAGCCAAATAACATTTCCTAAAATGAGCAGTCACTATGCAGATAATAAATGACAATGATGTCGGGGAGAAGAAGATACACTGTCGTGGGGAACTACTATATGTGCTATAGGCGGCACTCATGATCCCCATAGTAGCCCCCACCATATAAACTCTAATGTTATGCACCATCACAAGGAACTTGTTGGTTGGAAACTGCACGACTTTTTCCACCCGAAACCAAGAAGAATGGAAAGATATGATAATTCATCGTTTCGCTCGGCTTTGTTTTAGTAGCATGAGCACAGAGCCACCACAGCCAACATTACTAGCGCACATTGCACTCCCAACGAGTAATAAGTAGGCACCGTGTCCGTTCCGTCGTCCTTTTGATAGGGGGAAAGAGAGAGCTCCAATTTGCTACGTCCATACAAATGTGCACAGAGAGGATGCTGGGATGAGGAAGGGACACGGTGAGGAAACAAGTATAATGGATGTTATTATGATGGGAAGGGAAATGAAGGATAAGGTAGGCTTCCAGAAGATTCATTAATGAACAGAGCTAAGACCAGTGTGAACAAAGAGGACAAATGAGTTGAAAAGGATTAGACTAAATGAAGATGAAAGTTGTTGTTGTGAGCATGTTTGATTATTAACCTAACGGGATTAGGCGAACAAGTGTGCTGAAAGGAATACGGCCGCTTTCTCTCTCTCTCTCTCTCTCTCTCCCATCTGCTCTCTGTATTCCTGTGTATGTATTTATTACATATGTAGTTAGTAGACGGAGAGGGACTCTAAGCGCATTCTGAGCTGTACACATGAATAGAATGTAAAGACTGACCTGACTGTGAACTTTCACCGGAACTGTGGAATCCATTGCGTTCATTGTTAGTTGTCATGTCATTGCATGGTTAGTAGGTTGGCGGCATGACACGGCATCACACTAGCACACATACAGAGAAATACACAGACCATTAGACTGACATAGCAATAGACACACAGACCGGTGCACAGAGAACAACTGTATAATCATGAAATGAAATTCCCAGCGTCGCCACCCGAAATGGAATTGTTTCAGACTGTTTCCTTCTGATTGTACGACTGAATGAGCTAAAGATAAGTAAAAGTACATTTAATTCGCGGCCCGAGTGAATGCCACATAGAAAGAAGCACGTATGTGAGTAAGTAGGAATTTAGTGCTGAACAACATCAGTCAGCAGTGAACGCTGTCAGCAGAAACGTTCCGGATGTGTTGGACCGAAAGAGCATCCAGTCTTCTCTCCCCGTTCATACATGCACACAGTTCCCTGTCAGATCAGACTCTCTTCCCAGTTCCCAGTCTACCATATAGACGCGTTACACATGAATTCCATTGAAATAACGAGATTCAGGCACCCGAGCAACGTCTAAGGGAAAACCAGTGTACTAGCGGAGCAATGTGTGTGCACTCCGAATCAAAATTATGTACATCTACCAACTAAAGACTGGTGGCTGGAAATGGAGCCGTGCCGAGGACAAGCGGCCACCCATTACACAATATACCATGCCACAACACTATACTGGTATTTACTACTGGTAGTACAGATTGTGCGGCACAAGTGAACGCATTCAACGGTGAGCATTGTGGATTGTCACTGTGTGGCTTTAAGGTATTTACAATTAGTGATTTCACGGAGACGACTAACTTACTCGTCCGCTCGTATAATCTACTGAAGTGTCATGGGACACTGAAAGAGCATTAGAAATTTCTTATCAGCATGTACTTTCTCTCGCAATAACTACAGTAACCGTATACCACACACACACACAACGTAGTACATAGACAATATTCTTATTTTTAATGGGGAATCGTTCATTTTAATATTCGTATACGTTTTCTGTAAAAAAGAAGAAAAATAAGGCAGACTTCATTTATAGTTTAAAAAAAGTCCATTAGAATAATTTGGTTGATCGTTTGATGAAAACAAAGTTGTGCGATGTCAGTTCTACATAAAAGTAATGTCCTTTTGGAATGGCAATAATCAATAAATAAATGTTGGCCTTAGACATTAATTATTCAAAAGTGAAAGCACTAAATTCGTTATTAGCAAGATATTCGCTGACTTTAGCAAACAGTTGCTGTCTAACTTGGAATTTGTGTAGACTTTCAACCAGTTCCAAGATATTTCGCCATCCAACCACTTGCATATGTCATTAAAGGCTCGACTTGTATCATTTATTTACATCTCCACACGATTCTAGGACAACTTATAGTTCCCGTTTTATAGTATACCGTCTTCTTGCAGTTTGTTTATAGAATGGACACTTTATCACTAAGAAATTATATAGCTAAGGACAGTTTATAGGATGCAAAAGTTATTGCTAGACCTGTTTATACCAATGCCTGTTATAGTGATTGACAGTCTAAAAAACGTCAAATTTTTAGTTACTAATTTACATAAATATGTACCCCTAAAACTGATACAACAGTGCAATGAAAGAAGTGTTCATTGCCATCGCTGCATTCATTGTATTAGTACGATTTTTTGGAATGGTCTTAAACAAAATGGTTAATCTCTAGCCGCTAAGTTGAATAAAGTGGTGGACGACTATGGGAATCGAAGTACTAACAAATTCGTTAATAGCTTGCAGTACTACTTAATAGCTTTATGGTAAAATATTTCATACACACTGAATAAACCATTTTTGCAATTTAATTAAATTTTAAGTGGCAATAATAACGTAGTTGCTATATTTTTCCATTACTATAAGCGTCCCAAGCAATAAAAAAAAATTGCTATAATTCATACTTTGCAATACTATTACCTTGCTATAAAGTGTTCGTCACTACATCATTCATTGGCGATAAAGTGTGTATTCTATATTCTATAAAAATGGCTATAAGGCGGTCTCTATAAACTATCCGGATACGCTAATCCACACTAAAATAGATTCACGACAAACATCAACGATGAATCACACGCTCAATTATTGATGGAGTTGTTTATTCGGAAATAATATTCCCTAAAACTTTGAACTCCTCCTACTAAAGCCGTGTTTTGCTATCACCTCTAAATGAATTGTGAACGTAGAGCTTACATACTCGTATGAGTTCTGCTGTGATAAATACTGCATCTATCTGTCTTTCTCTCTCTCCATCTCGAGGCTCAAAGTTGGTCGTTGGCTCGTTGGTAGTGCCAAATGAACGACGATTTTTATGACAACAGATCGTTAACGATTTATGATTTCAACGTTATTTAATAGATAGGGAGAGCCACAACGACGAATATCGTAGAGCCGCCGGCGGTGTCGCCAAATCCGACTACCTACAACAATTTCTATAACACTCGACCCGTTTTCCGGGTTGGTGCAGCAGCAACTGTGCAGATTTTGTGGTGCAGTCGTCCGATTCCCGCAGAAGTTTCACAGTAGTTATTATTCCACTGCCGACACGACATGATGTGCATACTACATATAGCTATGATCCTACTGCTTCCACGTTGTAAGAGTTTCCATATCAGAGAGATGTACTAGTAGTTGTTGTAGTGGGAGAAAGCAATTAGACATAGACTGGCCAAGTGCATGAATGGGTTCATTTTAAGTGGCTGGTGCTGATGGTGGCGGTATTATAAGGCACTCTGTGATTACCACACTTTCCACCGTGCACAAACAGAAGAAGATAATGTGAGGCAGTGGAATAGTATTTAGAAGGAGAATGACGTGAACGTCGGAGAGAAAGTCTCTGTTGCCTCTCAGCAAAGATTTTCGAGACGAAAGTCACAGGTGCACGTGTTGATGTTGGAAATACTGAGAAACAGAGAGAACAGGCAAAGGGAAAGTCAGAGAGAGAGAGAAGAGTGAGTGTGAGTGAGAACTGTTTTTCGTTTCGGCTTGGCTGAGTACGTGAATAATTTTGATCGGATCCATAATTAGACCCTGCTGGCTTGTTCGTCCAACACACACATCGTAGTGGAATGTATTTACATTGGGAGCATGCATTGCATCGTCTTTTGACTTCACTTGTGTACTATGGCAGGAGCACAACCTTTTGTTCTCTGTCTCATCGGATCATTTCTCTATCACCATAGACCCTTGACTATTGAGCGACTCTAATAGGTATAGAAGTAGTGTAGTGTTGAGTCTCTGCTGCCTATACTCTGAATCATATGGCCTGTGTACACATTTAGTGTTAGAGTTGTGGGAGAGTGCGGGAGAATGCAGGGGCTCGGCTGGAGCTTGCATCAGTCTCATTATACATAACAATCGGTCCATTTAAAATGAAATGAAATGGGCTGATCTTTTCGTATAATTATAATTATACGTCCCTGTCTGTGTGTAATGTTGCCTCATTGTACGCTTAGACGGCTTCTCTAATTACTATTTACTGTGCTCTGCATGCATAATCGTTAACTAATTTATTCTTTAAAATTACACACGAAGAAAATACAGGAAACATCCACCGCAAACTTACAAACTAACAAATTAACCACTACATTATATCACATAGAGAGCGAACGAGAAAGAAATACTAGTTTTCTGTTCCAACCTCAAACAAAGGCTCGTACTTATCTATTCAGCAGCAGCAGCAGTAGCGGAGTGGCCCCGCCAAAAGTGTACACTGTGCGGCTGGGTTGACTGCTGTGTGTTTACACGCAGATATGATGTCATGCGATTTAAATTGGTCGGTGGCTCCGTTCCACCGGCCACCTACTCAAATATTCCACACTGGATGAACATGCAAAGGCTCTTCCATGAATCAAATTCCATTTTCTAATCGCTAAAAGGCTAAAAGCACACCAAATCACACGAGGGTCTTTAGTAGTCCAGTTGGCCAGTGGCAGTGGTCGTATTAGCAGTAGGACGATGGTCGTGCCAACCTGTACTTACACATTCGGACATTTTCGCTGACACATGCCCCACTAATGCTATTAACTTGTGTGACGTGCCGATAAATATACAAGCGACCATTAATGCACTGTCTATCCACCACAGCACCGCACTCTGACCGTGTAACACTAAATACTGCTACTTAAACATTTTATCAGTCGTGTACATTACATTATGTGTAGTAAGGTCATCCTTTCTCCCTTTGTAAACAACGGCTTTAAAAGTTCTTTTGACTTTTATGCAGCACTGACTCACATTCCTGGCCCCTGTATCAGCCACTGAATCTCCTCTCCCGTGTGCTTTGTGCATGCAAAAATGCTGCAGACACATATTTCTAATGTTTTTCACCCGTCTCCGTGTCAGAATTATTACATTTATTACACTTTTTGAACTCTTTATTATGGAATGTTTTATAATGGTGATAGTTTTGTGTGTACATAGAGATTGGGGGTGGGGTGGGGGACAACGGTCGTGATTTCCCGGACGTGAGTTAACTCTCATAAGTTGGCGAAAGCTTTGCTTGTGCAAACTTGCAAATTGCTGGAGGTGGTCACTATAAAAGTTTATCATTTCTAATATAGCATTTTTCTACACGAATACAAATATTCCAAGGGAACTGTGGGTTTTCCTGCAAACTTAGGCGCTGTTCGTAAATAGCGACAAAAACTGTTAGAAACAACTTGACTGAACTTTTACTGGGAATATTTTTTTTCAAATACTATGAGATACAACAAGCGTTATACTATTTAAATAGATACAGATTTCATTTGGTGCCACAGTCAATTATAGAGTTTGCCCTGCCACCATAAATACAATGATATTTAAAAGAGCTTAATAACCATTTCGGTCGTGATGCTGTTTTTCCCGAGATCATTTTTAAAACGTTGTTGTTGTAAGCCCTAGGAGATATTCGTGCTGCTTCCTCGGCGGCGGCGGCACTACACTGACGTCATTAGAAATGTGCAAACCTATTGATAAGGAGAATAAAATTATTTGTTCAATTCAAAGTCTCCGCAGCAGTGTACATAGGAAATTTAGCATTACTTTCACGTTGTTTACAGGGCATTTATTCCGAGAACAGCCTTTTTCAGGGAATTCCTACATAATCCGGGAAAAGAAAAACAAAGGGGAGAATGTAATTTCACATGCTCGAAGAGATACTTTCTATAATGGTAGTTTTAGCACAGCTGTGTAAACTCTGGAATTATCTTTATCTGTGTTAAATAAAAGAGTTTGTGCAGTTCTGTATATATTTTATACAGCCTATTATTTAATATATTTACCCTTCAACAGTACATATTCTCTATATAGTATAGTGATATAAAAAAGAGTGCTGGTGCTATTTCATTTAATAGTCATATAGCCATAAAATTAGAAATTGGATTAAAAAAGTCACGTACTCGCATCACATAAGCTTTTAAGCTGATATGAAAATATGTAGAATGTCACCAGGTTTAAAATATCACAGAGCCAAGATGAGTTTTTATATCGTATAAGGTATGCAAGTATATAAATAGTATTAAAAATAAGATTATGTCAGAAGGCAAAATTGTGAAAATGGGTTAACACGATTCAGAAATTAATATTTTTTGGAAGATTTCCTATTTCTAGAGTTAAGTATAACGTGTATAATGAAATTCCTTGGAAATGAGATGAGTTGGTTAGTGCGGTATTGCGCATTGATAATAACATGAAATTAGGTGAGTGGGAAAGTTTGCCGTCTAAGTGTGAGTTGAAGTGATTAATGCTTATGAAGTGGATTGTGGGGTGCCTCAACTTGTTTCAACGGAAAATTGAGTTTAAAATGTGCCATATGCAAATCCTGGGAAAAGTTTGAAGACAAAGTAATTGAGATTTGTGGCGAGGCAGTAAAAATGGGCTTAGGAATGCTGTCGGCTGTTGTTCAATGCACTGAATAATATGATTTGCGGTGAGTTGTTTAATTTATGGAAAATGCTTTGATGTGATTTGAGAATTGATGAAATGAGTTGAAACGCGAGTTTCGTGTTGATCGCTGCTTAGGGGCTGCTGTGCACACAGACTTTATGTGACAGTACCCACGGAGGTGCTTTACCATTGCCACTATACTACTTATAACCTACCCACCTATATAACCCTAGCATAGGCACATTATAATGGCACTTACAACATCCTCTTGTAGTCACGTCGTTAAACCACCGAATGTGTTGAATGTACGCACAATCGGCCACATCAACTGGATTGGCACTATGGTGAGTGGTCGTGTAGTAGGTGTTGCTGGATCCCGCTCTCTCTCTCTCTCTCTCTACCATACATCAAAATGAGACAATTTAGCAAATAGAGAAATACACATACACGCACAGACAGGGTTTCGGCTGTCATTATCACACTGGGATTAATTGCTGTCCACTCCGTCTCGTGATTAATGTGATAAATGGGATCATCCTATCCTTGCTATAATTTGTTATCCTTCCATGCAATGAATAAATCCCATTATTTACATCACACCTATTCCAACGGTGATGGGATTTTTAGCAAGGAAGTGTGATTTACGAAACCCTGGAGAGAGAGAGCAGCTTTGAGAATTGAGCATAGCGACAGACCGTATAGATTTGCTGGCACGGTTTTTAAGCAAGCTCTAATGCACAGATGAAAGGGTTCGAATGGGATAAGTTTCACTGAAATGGAGATTGGAAGGGGAAAACAATAGAAGGGAAGGGTAGTTGTTGCGGCCGTTTGGATACTTAGAAAACATTCAATCACAAGAACCGTAGTAGCACACACAAAGCTGCCATGATGAATAGAACGGCAAGATAAGATCGTACACGAATACTGACACGTGTTCACATTATGCTCGCTATGTATGGCGTATGTTGTGCGTGAGTTTATGTTTGTAGAATGCCTAACCATGCCAAGAATCAGCGCAGCAAAGCCAACTGTGACTAAGGAAGGAAGCTTAAAGATCCGTCTCTCTCTCTCTCTCTCTCTGTGCACAAGCTCAACTCACGTTGTTGAGTAATTCTGCATAAAGCTCACCTGGAAGAAGATTCGTATCCTAGCTCATGGAATACTTATAGGAGACAGACAGCAGAAACAGAGAGCAAAAGAGAGAGAAAGTCAGAGAAGAGGGAGAAGAAGACGTGGAGGACTTGCAGAGCTTGAGCCCATAGTGCATCCATAAATACATAACAGTGCTGCGGTTCGGGATGGATAGATAGTGGAAGATAGTTGTCTGGTTTTAGACGGAGAATAATAAGAAGAGCCAAAGAGAAAGCTTGTGTTGCCGCAATTGGCTTTTCTACCACCGCCGTCTTTTTCTTTCTCTCTCTCTCTCTCTCTCTCTGTCTCTTTCTCTCTCTTTCTCTGTGTCTGTCTATGTATTCTGGTCATAGATGAGAGATAAACCCGGAAAGTTGCACACGCCCATATCTCTCAATATTGGAGTCTTGGCGGGTCTCAAAATATAAAGCCTTCCATCCCACGGCGGCTTTCTTTCCGACACAGAGCACACCGTGTAGCCACAGAGAAAGCACACGGAGAGACAGAGGCAGAGAGAGAGAGAAAGAAAGTAAAGAGGAGGAGCAGAGCACACGGGAGAACATACAGGGAGAAATAACGGAGGACCTCTTAGCAAAAATGTTATTAGATTGTGATTCATTGCCCTCGGACGAGGTAATTAGATGCCAAGAATTGGTTTGAGAATTACGGATGGCCAGGCACGAGTCTATATCTCGATCTCTTGCTCTCCCCGCTAACTCTTTCTACTTTTTCACCAGTGCGCTCACTCGACTGCAACGCCAGCCAAGGAAGAGAGAGAGAGAGACGTCTGGAAAATAACTGCAATGATGTAACCTTAGAACACATAAGACAGATCATAAGGCCCCGTTTAGAACGCATCCTTTGGCCTTCTTTTAAGCCCGCTAAGTGAATGGAGACAGACTTTTAGTTTTTCTTCTTCCCTAAAACCCCACAAATTCCTTTTCCCATTGAGTTTTTGCCGTGTGCTTATTCTTTGCGGATCACGGGCATCATACAGAGAGCGCACAGAGCGTGGCCGCTCTCTCTCTCTCTCACTCTGTGTATGTGTGTCTGTGTGTGTGTGGTAGGGAGGTTGGCGTGGTCCGCACCTTGCTATCTCGTTCGTGTGCTGCACACAGACACAGAGAGCCACTTTGAGTCGTAGTTCGTGGTCGTTCTCCTTTGACTCAGACAATGTCGTGGTGCGAGCACGGCGAATAAATCTCATCTGTACACAGTTAAGAAGACTGTCAAAAGATCACCGAAAGAAAAAGAAGTCTTTTCGATGGTGACTCTATTAGCTTGGCCGGGTACGCTTATCGGACCACATTACCCATCCTTCCTCATCCCTTCATCAGAAAAACTTTCAAAGGCAACAAGTTAAGCTCACTCACTCTCAGTCAACCAACAGTGAAAACAGTATCGGTTTTGTATGAAAACAGTGTGCTATAGCATGTCGAGTGGGTCCGCAGCACGAAGTCCGCCTCGTCTCTAAAAATGCTCTCTGTCTATCCATCTATCTATTTATATGTACGTTGTATGGATGCCCTGGCACAAACTCAGTCTACATGCTCAGGCTCACGTATGGCCACACGAGTATCTGTGGCTGTCGGCTACTCTCTGCGATTTCTTTCCTATTCCTTGTGTGTCTTGCTCTAAGCTTTTGCCAATGTGCATGTGAATATGAGTGGAAAATGTGCTCGAAAATCATTCGTCTATAAATAACTATAGTTTACATTTAACCTATTCAACAAAGGCGGCCTTCTCCCCCCAACCTTCTCTCGCTCTCTCGCTCTCGTCCTCTCCCTTTGAATCAATAAATATCCAACAAATTTTTAAATAAACATTGCCATTTCCTATTACATCCACCGAACTGTTAGCAAAGGCACACACACACACACACGAGGCCAAACAGAGATAGATGCTTGCCCAAGCGCCACTCCACCAAACACTCATTTTCATCACATACACACATACACATAGCGATTCAATCAATTTCTTCAAACAAATTTCACCTGCCCATAAATAAAGCAATTGTCGTCAAAATCGATTATCTCTGCAAACACCTCCAATCGGGAGAAGAGAAGACAAGGACGGGTCAACTTAATCATTGAAAGGTGAATGAGAGAGAGAGAAGAGAAGCCTTGTGCCTGTGGCTTCTTCTCGTATTCTCGCATGTTTCAATTGTCTTTACTTTTGCAATTTATCTGTCTTCCCATGCACTCCCCTAATAAATAGAGATACGTGCTGTAGAGCCCACCTTGCCTTTGGCACACAAACAAAAGACCAAGACGACGTATAGTGCTTACAATCGGTCAAGTACTTTTATTGCTTCAACCCACACACACACACACACACACACACACACACACACAAACAGAAGGATAATATAAAGCACACGTTGACATTCTATTGGATTGAGAAAGTAGACATGACCACCAGAAGTAGCACAATTTAATACAAATACCTGGGCTTTTCTCACTCTGTACACCTTTACAAACACATGCGGTGCCTTTTACCATAACATAATCCTGGAAATGTAGTGAAGAGCGAGCGAGCGAGAGAGAGATCGAGCGAGCGAGCAAGAATTCGAAACAGTAATTGGTGTTGCAATCAGAACGGACAAGAAGGCATTAGAGTAACAATGGACTTTTGGCTACTTGTGATTTTGTGTATTTGAGGAGGATGAGGGTGGGAGGAGGAGGAGGCGGGGGTGGCTGAAGCCCTCTTTGTCACTGTTGTATATGGATGTGGTAGTCAGTATAGCGATAAGGTGTAGAGAGTGATTTTGGATGCAGAAGGACTCGTTTCAATTTGTCTGGCTGTTGGGTGCGAGTGAGCTTGGAGGTCGAAGGGGACGTGATAAAGATAGAGAGAAATGATGGAATGGATAGCACTTGATGTAATTACATTTACTGTGTCTGTCTGTGTATGTGTGTCTTTGATCCAAGTAGGTCAGAGGATTGCAAATTGAGGGCTTTAGCCAGTCGCGTATTATGTTTGCCATAGAATACAATAGTGTAGGATATATTTTGCGGGGCCGGGTCCTCACTGAGCTGACGGAGAGGTGAGTAAAAGCGGAGAGAGAGACTGCCGACTCTATATATATATATAGTGACTAAAGCAGCAGGGATTTGTATTGTAGCTGGCTCAGTCTACTTAAGGGAACTCCCATAAATTACCTATGTACAAGGTTTAGGAGAAGGGGATCTTCGATAAAGTCACAGAGGTAGCTGTAAGGTACCTTGTCTCTGTGCTCCCACTCTCCTCTCTCTCTCTTTCTCTCTCTCTCTCTCTCGCTCTTCTCTTTCTCTCTGTCTGTCGCTTTCGTGTGTTGAAAGGGAAATATCCTTAGCGTTTTGTTATTCATTTCTGCACTGCTCCGCTATCATCCCATGCCACTTTGTGTATCCTATCTGTTGTTGGTGGTAGTGGAGGCTGTCAGGAGTGTTGTGCCACAGCCAAGTGAAGCCAACGACTACAAGCGCCTCCATACGCAAAACATACACAGAGAGAGAGAGTGAGAGAGAGAGAAGTATCGCATCGATGTATGAGTACAATGGTTGAGCAGAGGAGGAGAGCAGTAAGTAGTATGCATAGGAATGTATCGTGCCATTTTATTCTGGCAGCTCTCAGAAATACAAATACATCGCCACCAATAAATATAAACTATGCCATTAGCGCGTAAAAGTGAGTGTGACTAGAAAACGGCGAGAAGAAAAACAGCACGGGCAATTGTATGCCATGATGATGGTATGTAGTGCATTCTAGTAGGAATAGGTACGTAAATATAAATAGAATATAGGCGAGCAAATACTTTGCAGCAACATCAGAATTTTCTTAATTGAATTTCCTTATCCAAACACAGAGGGAAATGTTTCGACTAATTGCAGGCTGCATGATACGGTTTCCATTGCAATACACTGAAGAAATGGCACCCAGAATAATTTATAGTAGCAAACAAAGGGGCGCTCTGAGTGTACGTGACAGTGTTACTGTTGCTGTCATTGGGCAAAGAACAGGCCGGACAGAAACGTCAGCCCTATTACAGTCACTTATTAGAGAGAAGAGAGAGAGAGAGAGAGAGAGGCACACACTGATGGAACATATTTGTAGCAGTGGCACAGTGTCGCGTCATGTAAAATTCATGGGGATTTAAAAATGAAATAATGTCACCTATACATATCTGGCTCTCGGGGGAAATTGTTGGAGACAAACACATTATCAAGTTCATTAAAAACATATTTTGGCTTGTGAATGGAATGATTTGAATATTAGAAACGTTAAGTTACGACCTCAACAAACTTTTTCTGTCATAAATTCTGCTGAATTTGTAAGTGGTTGGCCACGACAACTCTCTAACTCCCATGTACCTCATGCAAATCCACTAACTACTACAATTCCATATACTCAAGAGCCCAACCATGTACCAGCTATGCTATAGGAGCACTAACCAGACGACTGACTGTTCCACTAAATACATAAGAGCCATGTCAAATTGTCGTGACGTAGCTTCGTGGCCACTGTAGCTTGTTCTAAGGCATATCTATGCACAATTCATCCCAATGGCTGCTACCTTAGTGTAATAATACACAGTATATTGTATGTATGTATGTATGTGCATAGGTGTATAGACAGTGTGAGCTGCTACTTAGTTATATGGTAGTCGTATCGCCCGTAGTACCATTTAAGCAGCCTAATGTGTATAGACGGGGGGCTGTGCTGCGTTGAGAGCCGAGTGAAATTTGTAGACGTGCCCTAATTATGTGTGTATATATGTACACGTTCGGTTGCGTTCCTCTGTAAAGATGGAGAACTTGAGAGACTAGTGGACGTTTTACTGTTTCTGAATAAGTAGATTTCGCAGGCACATTTTTGCAGGGGGGATTTTCTGTATTCAGAAACCGCTGAAGCCTGCTTTTGAATATTTATGTCTCTCTAAAGACCATGTTTCGAATTCCTAAAATATGCCGCAAAACGCAATCCATAAAGTCTCTCTCGAGATAGACTACATTTCAATTTTCATACACCTTTTCTCTTGGCAAGTTTCTCGTCTGTCTATCTCGTCTTCTCTCTCCTCTCTCACTCTCTCTTCTTTTCTTTCTTCTTTTCGTCAGACCCAAACTCTACTATTTTTCTCAGCATTATTTTTTCTACTTGCACTAACAGCGATCCTTTCTTTTCCTCTCTCCTTTATTTCTTTGAGCCGGCACACTGTATCGCGTCTATATATATGTCTGTGTATGTGTGTGTATTGTATATACATTGAAACGTCGAGTAAAGTCCCAACAGTTTCATGCTATTCCTTATTCTTCTTCTTTCCTCCTCTCTTCAGTCTATCTGTCTGTCTCTCACTCTCGCTCTCTCGATGCGTTTCAATATATCACTAACCGAACGACTAAAGACTACTGACTGCACACACACACACATACAGACACACTACCTCTTGTGCGCCCTTATATTATGTACACCCTTGGATATACACAGACAGAATATACAAGTACTTAGTGTAGTATATGATTCTGCGTATAACACAAAGAGAGGTCGTGTATAAGAAGAGTGACGGCGCTTCTCGGCTCAAGTCCTACCGCCGCTTCAGCCGATGAATACACAGGAGTACTTATAGGACGTTCTATGTACGCAGTTTATATTTCTCCGTTTCGCTCACACTTTCTTTATCCGCTTGTATTTTGCTAGTCGTCGTTCCGCTTGCTCTCTCTCTCTCTCTCTCCCAACTTATTTTACGTATGTATTTAGCAAAGAACCTAAAGCCACTTATGCATATTTTACAAGAGTTTGGTGAAGATATATCGGTGAAACTCCATTTACTGTGCACGTATACTTTCTCCGCTTTCCATGCCAGCTTCTTCTTGCCTACAAAATCTCGTTATTTACTTCCCGGAATCCCTTGGCCCTTTCAGTCCATCATCTCGGCTTTTTCATTATTTGTCAATCACGACGTTTTCTACTTACTCCTTCAGACGAGAGATCCATTCGCTTCTTGCTTTAAGCAATGGTTCTCCTCTCAGTCTGACTTCCTCTGCTCCCATACTTCACTTACATCCTTTTTCTTCTTTTTCTTCTTCTTCTTTCGTCTATGTGCCCACTCTGTTTGTACTCTGCTCTGGAGTACTTCTCCTTTCTGTGTGTGCACACACGTGTGTTCTTTCCTGCTCCACGAACGAACATGGAGCAGTGGTGGTGGTGGTGGCAGTGGTGGTAGCAACAGTGCTGGTGCTTGGCTGTACTTATGTATGAACGCAAGTAGACGCGGCCTGAGAGTGGCTACAACCAAAATTTGACTCTCTCTTCGCTGCTTCACTCGCTTCTCTCATAATTTATGTCTCTCCAAGACTTCAGAACGCCAAATGTTTTGAATCACGACTGTTTATATTAAACATTCTTAGGTTATTCCACTAAGGTTTCATTTCAGTCACATCGCAGGTATAACATCGCATATGTAAGCCTACTCGCATCCAATCGTCTGTCTACTACTACTACCTTTCTTAATGTACTTACTACTTTCACGACTACTACTAATATACATATACATAAGTAGATCCTTCTCCCTTTCATATCTTCCAATCAAATTAGAAAATTATACCATCCAAACTGAAGGCTGAGAGAGAGAGAGAGAGAAAGTGGGGAGCGGCGGCGCACATTACGTTGCCTTTTCTGCTTTCAGCTCTTATATATATTATGACTTTCCTAATCTTCCATTTACATTGACTAACAAAATACCCTACCCACTGATTCCACTTACTTTACGACTACGACGACTACGTAGCCCTTTTTTCTCCCTTACTTTGTTATTGAGGCCGTTGATACGTATTACTGTGTCATGTGTAGAGGCTTATAGAGTAATTGTCATCGTGCCTAGAATCTGATACCCGTCATATCGGGCATCATGTGAAAAGTTGCTGCGCCCCAGCCCCGGATTCAATATTCAACTAAGGAACTTTTCTTAATTTAATTACAAACTGAAGAACACTTCGTAATACTAACTGCGACTTGAAGCAGTAAATAAAAAAGTGTTCGCCTGCTCACACTGTTCCTACACATACCAGACCTGCCCACCCACCCACTCGCCCGCCACACACCATATATATATGTGTGTGTGTGTGTGTGTGTGTGTTTGGAGAGAGACTGTTTTTAAAAGCGCTAATATTGTAGCCCATTTTTCAAATCCGAAACTTTTCTAGTCTGCTGAGCAAGTAGTAGAAGAGTAGCTCTGAGAAATAGGACGAAATTTAAATAAATTTTCCACCGTTTCCACCGTTAGCTCTAATCTGGCTCAGAAAACTGAACACAAACAAGAGGGACTTTTAAGAAGCTACACGCAGTACATACAAATCCGTTGATAATGCCTCGAACATACGGACGACATGAGGAACAGGTAGGCATTTCCTCGAACAGGAGTTGCTATAAATCGTGCAACTTGTGTAAGTCCGTATACGTGTTCTAAAAAAGTGCACGAGCATGAAAGAGTGGAAGAGCAAGAGTGGAGAAGATGAAAGGAGAGAGAGAGAGAGAGAGAAAGTAAGGCAGGAAAAGAGACAAGGATTTGATTCAAATCAAATCTCATTATTATCGTAGTAGAACGCGTAATTCACATGGCGTATCCTTCATCAATTCCTTGGTCCATGTGTTCTTCTGCTGCTGTAGGGAAAAATTCCATTGTTCTCCGGGAATCAGTGTACAGGAATCTATTTAATAAGAGCAAGTGATACGTCCGCCTCAGTGCCGCTAACTTGTTTTTCCGCGGAGAGTGGAAACGAAGACGAAGAAGAAGAAACGAGATTTTACGGAACAATGGCTCATCAGAAAGAACAATTTCCTGAGTCTTTCGTGGGCGTCTTTTTATTAGGGGGCAATGTCCAAACATCCATCCAACAGAGAGAAAGCCGACAAAACGCTACAACGTTTTTCATTGTGTTTAACTTATTCCTTAACGCAGTTTTTTTTATTGTCCTGTTCCTTTCTCTTCCTAGAGAGAGAGAGAGAGAGTATTCAACCAAGTATATGGTTGTGCACAAAGGAACCTCCTCCCTCTCCGTCCACTCGCTGCTTCTTTCTTACACTTTCTATTCATGTAAAAGACACAGATGTACTTACTCGTCTTTCTCTCTGTGTGCAGCACACTCTGCGTGTCTACGTGTGCAAGTAGTCAATATCAAACGTGGTAAGTGGGATATTTCATTCTCCACTCATTTGGAAAGTTACATTTGCACTTGTACTTGCAAAGTAATAGAACCGAGACAATGTAGTCTTGTATCGCACACACATAATGTGCATAGTATGTATGTGCATATAAAGTATGTGGGCCGTTGACTGTGTAGCGATGTAGTGGCTCTGACTTTTGTTAGCCTTGATTCTTCTCAAGATCACCAGAGCAATGACTACTGGAGAGAAAGAGAGCGAGAGAAGAAGACAAAGGGATCGCCATACAAGATAAGACTGTGTGGCGGACTCGTGCCATATTATAATGTGCCTTGGTCGTACATCCAATCCCGTGCTTCGTTACTTACGTTACATTGCCTTCACAGGCACACTCAGATACGAACAGATAGGACAACTTACCGTTACTTTATTCGGAATGTGGATTCTCTGTTAGCTACGACCACCACTGCCGCCTACAAACTCCAGTCTACTTTACTGGCCTGTGACAGAATAAACGGACCGTTACACAGATCACAATAAGATACGTAGGTAGGCTGAACAGAGTCACTCTCATTGTACACTGTACTTTACACATCTGTCGTGTAAGCACTATGTGCAATACAGATACAGTCAGCACAGCAAAAACCGGCAGTCACAACCTGCATGTTTATGTTCCTGTCGCAATTCACCGTTCTCCCAACTCCCGTAATTCCCAGGCATTACTATACGCTCTACTGTCTCAAGAATAATCGTACACCATCCCCAAAAACCACAATATGGATATGACTTTAACTCTTTTTTATACGTCACATCATCACAATCTTCTTATATCGGCTACACAGCTCATCTCCCTCCATTTTAACCCTCTTTTGAAATAAACACATTTTATTAGAATGCGATGGCTTGCAAAAACATCAGAACGACTGCTGCTATCCGATTGGTGCTTTCTTCTTTATATTGATACCTGTTGTCTTACTTTTAGAATAGCCCAATGGGCGATTCCTAGGGAAGTAGGTAGCTTGAGGACGTTTGAGTGTGAAATTTACACGGTAACATATATGCATATATAAGATGTGAGTGAGAGAGCGTTGTAATAGGGAGCGCACACAGCCGCCGAGTGCTAGAGAATTCGGGTGAGCGAAAGAGAAAGATTGGCAATGTATCTGTATTTTCTATTGCAGTCTCGGGAAAAGAATGGCTATACGTAATGTACGTTTCTTTTGTCGTGATACACTGTGCCAGTAGCAGCAGTAGTAGTAGTACTCAGTGACGAAGTACATTTTTTCATTCGCCCTGATTTCGTCTCTCTTATGGATTCGACTACTATACTGCACTCTCAGTCTCGCCGTGGGTGTGTGTGCGTAGTAAGAGCAGTTATCTATAGCACAACACCTTCTGCAATATTATACAATGGTTTAAAATCTGGTTTTCTGGCTGCGATGCCAGCATCTGAATTGATAGCTTCGCTTATACACAAAGATACACGTAGCGAGAGAGAGAGAGAGAGAGTCACAGTCTCTTCGGCAAAGGCTCTGTTGTTCGCTTGACGTTCATATTTGAAATTGGAAATTGTCCGGGTGGAAAGAAACTGGTCGTTTTACATTTGAACATCTTTCCAACGGTGAACACGACCATCACCGTCGTCGTCGTCGCGGCCGCCGCCTACGATGACTAACAGCACCAGAAACCCCTACTTACTTTCATCTCTGCTCAAGTAACAGCAAGCATACACGTCGAGTCGATGATAAGCAGACGAAAGAAGAGAGAGAGAGGGGGGAATCAGGAGTTGTTGGTGATATGACGGCGAGAGAGTGTATAGCGTGTGTAGTGCATTCGTGTGGTGCTACAAGAGAGAGAACGGAGCGACAATTCCAATTAAATTCTTTGCATAGGTGCTGGTATACATATTTCTTTATTGTTCCAGATGAGGTTTGCTATATTATACAGAGTGTGTTATGACGTGGCCGCTCTTTTAGATGAAGTACCGTATTATACAGTTGATGGTGGATATTATTATTGTAGGTGGGTAGGTAGGTGCGGGAGAAAGAGAGCGAGAGAAAGAGAAAGAGGAACTTTGGATTGGTATTGTTTTGTGTACTGTCATGAAAGCATGTGAATGAGGAGTACTCGCAGAGTAGTGAGCTTTCGTTGGGATGGTGGTGGTGGTATGGTTCCATTCCTTCTGGGACTCTCTGTGGTTTTAGAGCCCGTATATTTAACGGTGATTGTCAGGGGAAAGTACATGATTAAGCCAATTTGTTTCATCAGTCTTTCTCTCTCTTTCTCATCTTAATGTGCTTCCGTGTACAACTCTCTCTCTCACTCTGTGTGTGTGTGTGCACATATATATAAGTGCACAAAGACATGAAGGGAATGAATAGCTCTAGGTGGATTGAGCCAGTCTCTCTCTCTCTCTCTTTCTCTCTATGTATATTAGTATAAGTCTTTGTAGGTAGTGAGGTAGAGAGCGCGAACGAGTGAGAGGAGCGGAGGAGATGGTAAATTTAAGCCAAATCAAGGCACGCCACTAACTAACTCAGCCAGAATAGAAACAAGCTGATCGTAAACCGATGCGATGTGAGCTATTCTCTATGTGTTCCATTGTGTTGCATTGTATTGTATCCGACCATCACGCTCTCTCTCTCTCTCTCTCTCTATTATTCCACATAGACTATGAATTCTCTCGCTCAGTCTCTCACTCTTTCCGCTCCTATTTCTCTCAATTTCTATTGCCTATTCCACTTGAAAATGTCTGTAATATATCTAATATAGGTACTTACTCTCGCCGTAGACGAACATGTTTACGTCCTCTCCAACTACAAATGTTCACGATTGCCTTGACTTTTCCTTCGACATCAGACTCTGTTTTACAATCTGCTGTCGCATTAAAATACCGTTCGTACTTACGAATAGATACTCCTTTCTCCACAATACAGCGCATGAATCGACTACTAGATTTGCAAAATGTGAAGTGAACAGCCACACCGGTCCCTTGTTCACGCTCTCCCTCTCTCTCTCTGTCTCTGTGTCTCCATGAACATATCCGTGGTAGTACATGTAATCGTTCACGGAGCACACAATGCTGGCTGGGTGGTTGGTTGGTTGGGCATCCGAATAAATGTAAAAGCTCAGAGAACTCGAAAAACCTCTTTTCCCTGTTCACTTTTTCTGCTCGACTTCTGCTCGACTTTCTTTTATTTGTCGACGTCGTTTTTAGCGTCCTCCTTTTATGTACGTAATAAAGTAATATTAAAGATGTGATAAACTTGTTTGTTTATCTACGCTTCGTGGGGCCACAGTAGTACACGCACGTCCATCCTTCCTTGCCCATCCCCCATTAACTGATTAGGACGTTCTTCATAAATACTGACAGCACACACACATACAGACGCAGGTCGTAATTAGATCCGCTTCCTATCATTCCATGTACTTACATTCAACTAGTATTTCAACCAATACATTTTACAGGATGTTAGCGCATCTTTTGTGTAGTTACCTTGTTCCAGTCGCTTCTGATGAATCGCAGTCTGATTACATTCAAATTGTTCTAGTGTGAAGAAAATTATTCCACTATGTTATAAATTTCCGTAATTAATGCTTGTGATAATGTACGAAGTTGGGTTCAGTAATTTGTGTAATATTCCTATCATAAATGAAATAAAATGTTACTCTTTTCACCAGGATAGAAATATAAAACAGATACAGTGAATGTTTCTACTCTATGTCCATACAGAGAACTTTTGCCAAGGTTGCTCTGAATGAAGAATTAAATTATATTGTTAAAATAATTAATACATATCTATCAGTTGTTCCGGCTAAAACTTTATGATTTTAACCATTGGTGGAAAAAATGTGCTATCGTGGTCGGACACCAATTGGACTGAAAATTATAAACTAGAGCATGGTGAACACGAATGTGAAAGAATTTTTGCTGGGAAGTGAAAAATAAAAAAATTGTGAATGCTTGAAAATCTGGGAAGTGAATTGTGAAGTGGTCTTGGTGATATATGTGTTTACGAGACGAATAAAATGAGCAACTTCGATTATAAATCATGATTTAATTGCAAACAAATTAGCAACGTGGTAACCAATATTTTTTATTTTAGGGTGTATTCATAAACAATGTAACGCAAATGTTATAAATATATTATTTCTGTTTAGCTTTGCTATTTAACATCACAATTCACAGAAAATTCTTGAAAAATTTCATTTTTTTCTAGCAGAAGGTATTCCAATATTTTTCTTAAATCATTTTTCTTCAGATTTGGAATGGGTAAATCGTTGAGGCTAATTTCCAGATATCGAGTTATCCTATTTCATAAATTTTGGTCAGATTTTTACAATTAATATCCATACTAAAGAGGATTTTCTTTTGAGTAAAATGCAAATATGCAAATTTGGCTCAATTGTAATTAAAATTTTGTCAAATATCCATTTTGAATGATAACGGAAATTTAAAATTAGTTACCATGCATATCTCCCACAAAGTATAATGAATTTTTATTCTTTCAGTTTTCTTATTTTTATAATTTAAATAAATTGATCCAGGACTCAGTCGATGGAGGATTTTTTTTGAGTCAGATGAAACCATCGTGGTCAGGAGAACCAGTAATTCGGCCGTAAGGCCGAACATTTTTTGGAAGAATTCATCTAAAATGAAAACATAAATCACATCTTAAAAGGAAAGTAAGTGAATTTTGTACTACAACTTACAAAAAAAGCGGTGTAATTAGATATAATTTCGGTTTTAATTGGATGTGATTTTCTGCGATTTTCTGTCAATTGATAATTTTTCTTCAAATAAAACTCCCAGCCTGAAAAGGTAATAGGTATACTAAAAAGCGGCTCACACGAATTTTTTTT
>JABASC010001263.1:0-25335 GCA_019776185.1 Plutomurus gul | reverse complement strand
GTATAATCACTGATGATTTTTAGTTAGTATACATATTTACTAGTAACTTTACAAACTTACTGATTTTGTATATTTACTGTTACATATTGATCCACCACACTTTCCACTCCTACTACTATTACTTCAAACAAAATGACTTGTTAACTTGACTTTCCTCCCATCACTGCTTATCAGTACAAACAACCTAGTTGCAAACCACCGATCAATCTCTTCCTCATTGTTTGGCCAAAACTACGTGGAAGCGGAAATTCTAAATATGGTCTATTTAGGCTAAGCAAACAAATGTAATCTATGTAGTTGTCACTAATAATTATACGCCTTGCATCACAAAATAATTTTGTGGGGGACAAATCTGTTTTAGTGTAAAAAAATTTATTTCGCTTGCTGGTAGTTGTCTTATCACATTGAATTCCAATTCGAAGTCGAAGCATAGAACAAATGAGTCTGTCTCAACCTATTTAAATATCTAATTAACAAAGGGCACCTGGTGTTTCAGGTTATACTACATGGTTGTATAATTATTTCCTAACAAAATATATTTAGTTCAATGGAGTCCTTCCTATAGGCTAAATAATTTTAGTGGTCCGTTTTAAAAGTAAAAATTTTACAGGTGAAATAATTAAATATTTGTAAAATCCATACAATATCTACTAGGGATGCTATTCTAGCTGTTCACTATCCGGATGGCAAGGATTTTATTATATACCAAAGCAGAGGCGGATCAATTTGAAGGTTCAAACCGGCGACGGAGAAATATAACATGTTAAAGATAGGAAGAGGGTAATGTGGATTGAGCATTCCTTAACATGAATAAGACATTGAAACCCCAGATCTTTACCCCACATGATCCGCCCCTGTACAGGAGAATTAAGAAATCCTACATACAGAAAATATATATTTGCTTACATTTAAACAAATTTCGAAAGAAAAGATTAACTTTCTGAATTTGACAGATTCCCGGGAGGTTTTCAAAGCAAAATACTGAGCTCCTTTCATTACTAAGTCATTATCATACTTACTCTTTTCATGCACACCATATTTCACCGTCTGAATCAAAATTTCTCAGAACAGTATACTACAAGCTATTCATGGTAATGTGCTAATGTTATCGTTCGCCAAGTTTAATGCTTTACGATACGAAGTATTTATTCTTCCTTTGTCTATAATACCATTCAGGTGTACTTTCTGGTTAATTTAGACATGGTCTTATATATAGTCTCCGTGTATATAATTAGGGAATCGTTTTCAATTTTACTGACACTCATTTTCAGTCTCCCTTAATGACATCACAATTTATACCCTATTACTCATTATCAGACTATCAATTAACAAGTCAATGACCATGTGAATGCTTTTGACTTTTGACCTAAGGCAATTGTTTCCTTTTTCTCAAATTAAAATCAAAATATTAATGAATTCAAGTATACTTATGCATTTGTTATATCATAAGTAAAATGGAAAATAATGTTCCATATAATTTCACGTGTTTTTGGGTTTCGTTTATTATGAATACCTAAGTAGTAGGACAATGACTCCAAGAAATCACACCCTTCCAAATATGCGTGTACATAAAGTAGAAAGCAGACAAATGGTGACAAATATCAGTATGTTCACAATTAATTGAATAATTTTAAATGGTTAAGGATTAGGCCATTTGTTTGTGATGAACAATTTCCGACTATTACATTCTGCTAAGAAACATTTCACTTGCTTTTTGTAACGCTGTAGTGAGCGGGTTCTTGGAATTGGACTGATTAGGATTATCATTGGAATTCCTTGGTGATCTCACAGTCACAGTAATTATGAATGCCTGATGATCAACTCTTTTAGTATTTGGTATGCAGATAGGCCTGGAGTCACAAATTACTAGCATGCAAATTCAGTCGACACTTATAGTAGTTAGCAAAGAAAAAAATTATTCTAATTTTTCTTATCCACATACAGTCGTACGTACACATGTACATTTATATTTCGTTGAATTCTGTGTTACAGAGAGATTTAATGAAATTAAATACTTTATTGCCATGCTGTGCCATAGAATTTGTGAATTGATATAGGAATAGAGTTTTGTATGTTTGAATGGATATAGTTAGAGCCCCGTCCATTCCCAGACTGTGAGTGCGTACCTTAGCGAGTAGGGAAATGATTTGCATTTAGTTAGTGTGAGTGTGTAATCAGAAATAGACTGCTAACGTACATGGTAAATGTTAAAAGGCGGCTAACACCTGGCCACTTCTTCCTCCACAAAATTTAAATAGCAACGAAGAGTGAGATGTTTCCACCCGTACCGGAACTGAAGCGTAAAAATTACTGAAGCTCTACAAGACTTGTATTTCTGGTTCGTTTTCCATTCTTATTGTCAAATTCATCTATTTCTAACATTAAGACAGTCTTTTCAAGTTATTCACAATCTTACTAACAAATTCTTGCCTAACGACGCATTTGAATATTTAGATTAGGCTTCGGCTGTCATGTGCTCGTGAATGTTTTGGTGTATGCCACGAAATTCCTCCATTGTAGCATTCTGTGTTGTAATGGTTGTAATAGAATCCTTTTGGAATCGACGCACACTTTGTGTACACACCTACAATATTTAATACATATGTACATAGAATGGCATAATCTGCCCTCTCAGCAGCTCTCGTTACACACTCATTTCATTCCATCACATACGCACATTTCTCACCGCACACACACACACACACACACACGTTGCTATTCGAGTGCACATATTTTTTGGATTTTCTACAGCATCTCAATCGACACGAGGCTGCAATGAATGAGTTATTAGTCAGATAAGAAACGGGGTTTCTGGATAACATTCAAATTTTAAAGTGAGCCGAAAGAACCAACAGCATCACAGTATAGCTCACATTATTCAAATAGAGAACGTGTGTGCACAGTCGGGATTTTTGCATTCCTTACGACATTGCTTATATTATTATTAGTATGAACAAGATACAAACGGATATTCTCAATGCACGGACGAAGATATCAGAATAATGAGAAGGTAAGTCTTTTATTGCTTGAAGTGTGCGATGACGTGCTTGTGTTGGCATTTTGCAAGGTATTTTATGGATTAGGAGAAGGAATGGAGGGAAACCTTAAGAGTGAAATATGCAGTTAATGAAAGATGCCCATAAAAGACGATATGAGAGTGAAGTGAAGGTTCGAGCATACATTTAACTTAAATATTTGATATTGAGAAAGTGTAAGGATGAAATGAAGTGAAGGAGAAACGTGATAAGCAAATAAATAATGTGCACGTAAAGTATTACGAATTAATTTCATACGCAGTCCATACCATATTATAAACAAACCCTTTTCATGTGCATCATTCATACATACATACATAGTAATTTCCTATCGTTCTCGTATCTTGCATTTGTTGCAATGTAATGTCTTTATCTCTCAATCGGTACTGAACAGCCAACCTTAGAGATACTCTTTATCCTCCTGTATACACAATACAAAGTCTGTATCAATAGCACTCATAAACCAAGTACCATTTAACGTTGTTGCAATCGAGAGACCCTGAACTGCCCAAAATGCGAACTGTACACGCTTGCACGTCATGGTGCTCAATTTTGAAAATACCTAATGTGATTTTTTCGTCAATCCACCACCTCTTCAAATTATGACTGACGGCGGTGTGGTGCAAAATTTCTAGAAAATTCATTGTATACGTTTTATTAAGGTGTATTATTGTCTCTATTCTGGTTGACCTTATTCAATAAGAGCTTATCATATTTACATGATAATATTAGATAAATTTCCAACATTGTATATTGTTCCATGGTACATGAAAGTTATCTTATCGTAATCGTGGATAATGGCTTTTGTTCCGAAACTTTTAGCACATTTTTTCATCCAATCTGAAACCACTGCGACCTTGTCAGACACAGATTTTCATTTTTATTTGCCAGTGCTGTTTCTTTAAGGATTACATACTTGACAGTGGATTAAAATGGTTTTTATTCGATCCCCACACAGCTACGAATGCCAAAATTCCCCTATGAACGCAAGATACATTTTCAAAGTAATTTTCTAGAATGGGTTTAAAATGTTAAGCACCTAAGGGCAATCGTAAAATGTCAATTTTTATATGAGTCGAAATTTAGACCTTTGCGAATTTATTTCTTTAGTGAAATAGTCTGGAAATTAAATTTACGGTGACATGGATCGTATGAAAAACTTATTATGGTTCTGGTACGGTGCAAAAATGAAATCTGTTTGGAGCACATAAATATACGTTTTAAGTTGGATGTAGGCCTATGAGCAAAATTGCATATGAAATGATACTGAGTGCGAATTGAAGACAAGTGCAATGCAAAGGTAAACTAGGCGTTGACGTTAGGGCGGCCAGGGCCCCGAATTCACCACCCGCTCATCTTTTCACGCTAATAATATCAAACTGATGGAGGAAACTCATGCAGTTGATGGTGGAAGAGAACGTAACTGTACCACCAAGCCATTAGGATCCTGGAGTAGCCCGACTAGCAGATATATTCATCTAAACAAATACATTTGGTAGTGGTGTAGAATATAGGAGCTGTTGTGCACGCGTACAGGGTCGCCCGATTTGCTCTGCTCCATCTGACCGTTTCCATTCATTCATAATGCACTGTGCTCAGATTATTTGTATGTATCAAAAGATATTATGTGAATGTCTGCCAAAAGCGTGGTGGTTTCGTTTGGCTGTCGATCGTTGTGGTGGCTGAAATCAGAGAACTTTGTAGCGCTCACAAGAATATTCATAAACTCTTAATATTCCAATGTGTATATCTTCTTCTATTTATGGTATCCACCCACTAAAGTGCAGATCGATAACATCTTTCTAAATCGCATCGAATATACTTTGTGTGCAACCCAAACCATTTCAACAATTCTGAAAGAACATAAATTCGTTCAGAATCATACCATTGTCTTGAATGCAAAGTACATTAGAATCGGTGGCAGGCTACATTATGTGTAGTATAAATGAAATATAGGCCAAATCTTTCCTAAAAACTACATCCAAGCAGTCATACGGAACCCTAACGAGGGAGCAGTGAACCCTTTAGATTTGGCATTGTGGGGAGAAGTTTTCTCGAAGTCATTTTGTTCCCGCTAAATTATTCATAAAAATATAACTTTGTTAACCAAAACTCTCGGTTGCAAATGGTTAACTTATCTCAGATTGCACTTGTGTGTCAAGTTTTACAGCTCTATTGGATATTTTATTTTTAGTGCAATTTTAATCATTTTCAGTGCATTTTTTGTCTAATTTTTGTGTTTGAATTATATCAATTTTGTTGATCAAACCTGTTAGCAACTAATGCTTAGCTTTATGGCTCTACTTTTTCATTTTTTGGATAATTGTGTCAATTCTTAACGTGTTCTCCAACTCGTTTTGCCTATTTAAAAAAAATTATATGAACATTGGAGCACTTATCGATATTTCTCTCCATTGTCCGTACATTCGCAATATTTTAAGACAAAAATTCAAAATGGGTTAACAATTTTTAATTTTAGAAGATTTTGAACCTTCTTTTTTGCAAAAATTGAACGATACTGCGTATGGATGCGATTCAACAACTTTTTTGATGACCCATTATACTGGCTAACGAAATCGTCTGCTAACTTTTGCTGTCCTATTCAAACAATAGTATTATCTGAACATACCGTATGTAAAGGAAGAGTCAAGGTGCAAAAAGAAATTTGTATGATGAAATTTTGAGTACAAAGAACTGGTATAATGTGTACCTACGACCAGTGTACCCTTTTCATTGTATTTTAAAGGCCTTGACGCGTCGAACTGATTTTATTAACACAAAATCGACACATTGGTCATGTACATGAGTCAATCTGTCTACCTTCAGCGCATTACAGCATCATTAGATGACTCACCGTGACTTTCGGTTCGAGTTAAACCGACTGGATCCCACCTAGATCCCTTCTACCACTTTGAGGACATGTATGGCATACATTGTATGCTCGCTATTGCATGAACATGTTGGATTTTGTAACGGAGACACTATACCAGCTTCAATCTATATCTGACTACATTGAGGATACATGCACAGAGACATTCAATACAATATTTACAGAATATAGGTACGTACACACAGACATGTCAGACACAACATCGCAAAGTTCCCCTTTATACAAAAATAAAGTATCTAAGTAAGCTATAACAGTGGTATATTATTAGAATCCTACCACCACACACACACACACACACAGACGAAACATTGAGACCCGTAAAGACACTTAAAGGCAGTAGTCAGTCAAGCAGTTTTCCTTTAAGCATTAGTGCTTGTGCGAGTTTGCTTCTTACCACAATTCCATCAATTGAGAGAGACTAGTGGTACATGTACTTGCACTATACACATTGAACCGTGCTCAGACAGAAACATATCTGCTATACTTTGTATTTTAGCATTTGCCCCATCTTCAAAGCGAGGACAATTCTATGACTACAGTTACTCCACACAATCAATTCACACTCAATCTGCAGATATAGTGAGCCCTATACCGTGTGGCAAATATACCTATATACTTTATACATATATGACCACCACACACTGCACTAGTACACAAAACTACACAACCCACTACATAGTAGACCATACATACTTATCAATTACACATAGTAGAGATTGCAATTATGTAGTGCTCTAGGTTTTACACGTATAGCATGAACTCATCCTTTGGCCAAGTCACTTCTACAGTCAGTTCCCGTACCGTCTCTGCAGCAAATACTGTCTGTGTGTGTGTGCGTTCAACTCGAGTCAGACAGAAAGCAAGAAAAACAGCATATACTTATATATACAGAAGTGGTGGCTGTGCACAATTGAGCCAGAGATATACGGAGAGATAGGATAATAACCACCTTCAATAGAACCGAACACCATACCTGTAGATACAGAGAGTGAGAGATAGTGGGCAAGCCAGAAGAGAACAGCCAGTGTTTCCAATTTCCACAAACTTACAATCTCTCTCCTACCTTCCCATTTCCTAGTTGTTGTTGTGTTGTCCTCCTCTCTCTCTCTCTCTCTCTCACACACTCACACTCACACACAGTGTAAGTATATATCTGTAAATATATTATGTACGTCTAGTCTATGCATTGTTGTACACACAAAACGTACAGGGATCTAACTATATAGCCCACTGCTATTACTTATTCTGAAGGAAAGCTATTGTGCTCACATGCTCACGTCCTGCCTATCTCACTGTGTCGCCTGTTTTCCTTATCTTGTAATTTTGACTGTGCTTTCCTCCAAATAACTACATATTGTATGTATACACAGTGCATACATACCAATAATAGTACCTAGCCCCAATAAAACCAAGTGCAGACTGACTAGATACAAACACTACAAATGCCACAAACACGGACCACGAAAATGCACAGAAAGTACAGAGAGAAACATTGTGTAGCAGTAGGCTCACTCATTCACTGCATCGAATTCGATTGAATTCATTAAAAATTCAAGAAAAGACAGAGAGAACAGAGCACGTCATGTCACTTCACGTCCAAATCAACCAGCTCTTTTGTTGTTGACGTTCCCTGCAGTTTGAATTTCACTACTTTCATCCATGAGCCTATAGTAATCATTTATTATTTCATTATTCTCCATGCAGACACATAGACACGAGAACTGCACACAGAAACGCGTAGACCTTTAACCACTTATTACAGTAGGCTGTGTGTGCATGTACTACTCCTACTACTACTTAATTGCGTTTAAGTTAACAGAGACTACTTCATGCTTATCTTTGGGTTGTGGTTCCTTCCTTCCGCACTGCCTTCCCTATCGCTCTCCACTATCTTTACAATTAAAAACGTTCACGTGCATTCATAGACATGAATTGGAAATTTTCTTCGTTTGGCTGGACTTTGTTTTATATTTGAGTGAGGGAGAAATGGTGGGGAATAACTCCCCAGCAACTTCCCATCACGACCATCCTCATTATTTACATAGGAACACTGTTATCTACTACGACCGCGACGACGACGACTCCTTGTACATACAACTCCCTCATTGTCAGCAGCAGCAATAGCAGCGGAGACCCAAAATACATAGTTAAATATGTGTGCATGTGTCCGTCCGTCTATCTGTATGTGCGAGTGAGTGCGAGGAGGCGATTCAAGTCAAGTACACCAAGAGAACAGCGAGTAAAGTAAAAACAACTCTGATAGTCAAGTGAGTGAAGTCTGTGAGTGAGTGAGTCGGTCATGTCGTTCTATTATTTAGACATTATTATTAGTGGGAGCCGTGGCCAGGGCATTCCTCCTCATGTGAACAGTACATAGCGAGCTGAGGCGAGTGAATGAAGGAGTGAATGGAGTTCAATTCACTTAAAGAGTTATTACTCAACCAGCGAAACAACTTGAAATCCTCCTTAACTATACACATTACAGCATTGTAGGAACATAGATAGCAAGCAACAAAACAAAACAAGCCACCAGCACACCAACTAACCCCACTAATACTAATACTGCTCCACTCACTACTTAACCTGCCTTCATGTGCACTGCTAACTATTTCCAAGCCAAAAAGGTAAGATCAATCTTTAAGAATTTTGAAGGAAACAGTGTGCTCACTATTTTTCAGTCTAACTCACCTTGCTGTCTGTGTACGTAATTGTGTACCATGCTTGAATTTAGAGAAACCTTCACACCGTCCTATCCACTATTTTCAATTTACAACAACAACTTGCACATCAGTCAGAAACAAGTGTTCTACATAATAATCGCCGACAGTTCTTGGAATGATCTTGAACTCATATTTTGAGTCCAACTTTGTCCGATTTCCTTCTGTTCGTATATTATAAAGTTCTAGAATAATAATCGATCCAAGTCTGCCTGACCTGAATGTATAATTTATATTTTCGACTAGACTTGTAAGTACGTATAATCTTTTGCTATTATTAAATAATGTCCTCGTCACTGCTGTCACATTCTGTCATTCCGTTGTTTGCGCAATCTTTCCTCGACTGCATCTTGTGTCTATGTGTAATTTGTAATTATTTGTGTCAATGTGACCTGATTCTTGCTCATATGTGTTGCAATTTTAATTCTAACCAACTAACAGTGTTTGTTTTTGTTATTGGACAGTGACTTCACCTTGTGCTGGAGGATGAAGCAATTTTAATTGTCACTGCGATCAGCTAACCCACTCAACCTTCTAGTTATCCACATGCACAAAATTCATCTGAAAGAGACCCGTTATTTTTACTGCTGTTAAATGTTCACAGTCTTCTCCTCACCACTCTCGAGTACATTGAGGTAACCATCCATATGAAATATAAAATGAGTCGATTTAGTTCAAACGCTAAATAGTCAGCAGTAGCAACTTCAATTCATCTATTCTTTTGTTCGTATGTACACGAATGTACAGAATATACACACGTACTACATTATCGTAATGAGCACAAGCGAACATAGACGTTGATTGTGTGAGCCGTCGTATTTCTAAATGACTGTTTTTCTGTGTGCGAACGGACGTGCGTGTTATTAGCAATCCATTTGACAACCAGCTAAGCAAAACAACTAATTATTTACAGACGGACTGAAATTCACTTGACATTAAAGAAAGTGGGTTACTCCTGCAGTCAGTTGCTAGGAAAACGATCAACAGAGAGCCCTTAAGTCAATAAAACTATCCACCAGCATTAAACTCGATATTAATTCAGTGCAGCAGTTAGATTGTGATAAAACTGAATAAATTTTAAGCGCTCTTTTAATGTCATTGTAATTTAATTAGGACTTCTTTTCACTTGACGGAAAGGTATCCAGAGTTATTTATCAACGTATACTCCGACTAAGATGGGAATTCAATTCTGCTTATCGCAATTGCCTTTTACTCGAACATAATTTGCATAAACATAATGTATCCATGCATTTAGTCACATTGGATTCGGTCTCTTAGACAATTAGTACAAGTAGCATTGACTTGAATTCTTTTTCATTCATATCTCACTGCCAATATTTCTAATACTAATCAAGTTAGTGGACTACAGATAGACTACAGTCAACTGGGTCCACTAGAAATAAATGTCTGAACTCTGACTTTGTTACAATTACATAATGTGAGTTTTTCGAAGCAAGGAATCTTGGAGATGTGAATATAAATAACGTTCGTGTCTAATGTTACTGAAGCGAAATAGTTTTTAGTACTTTGCTGTATTCACTTGAAGCAATTACAGTCAGTGTGTAATGATTAGAAATTGAAGTGGGGCTCAAGAAATGAGTCAGCTCTTGGGATCTTGGTAGAGACGAATTATTGAGTCCGACTCACGTTCCGCTGACCACTAAGCAGGATCAAAAGATCAAATGCAATAGTTATAAAAGTAACTGCTTACACATAGTATTCCAAGTAAAGATCGATACTTAGTTGCAACCATTAACATTAGTTTCGCATGTATAAACAATTTTGAATAATTATCTTCCAACATTTGCAGGCGCTAATGGAGCAAGTCGTCCATTCATCGGAAACGCGAGTTGTCAATACTTGAGTCTATTCCAAAGGATCGAAAACGAATGTGAGCTCTGTCAGTGTTAGAGAATGACTCAGATGCGTTTGTCTGACGCGTTTATGTCTCGTTTGCGTTTCTCTTTTAGCCAATGTCAAAATAAGTCAAAGACAGTCGCTCAACGCCAACCACTGTGTCTGAATACTTTCGAGGAAATAAATTATCGTGAGGACCCAGAGACTTTACCAAACGGCAGTCGCACTGTGACTTCGTGCATTATCAGTAGATTAGCAGAAGCCGAGGACGACGAAGAATATTTTCTTGGAAAGGATCGCATGGTCACAATGGATACGCTTTCCCCACCAACCAACACGATATCAGTCTCCCAACACAGTGACCACCCAGTTGTTGGAAACTGTGAACGTTCCTCCTGAGCCAAAATGAGCACTGTTGACATTAACTAGTTCGAAATGCTGACATCAACATCAATTTTTGGCCACAAATCGCACCAAAGAGCCACCACTTCCCGATTCAAAAGCATTTGTTCTCGCCTATCCATGCGTCCACCAAGTGCACCAGTCGGACCCCCTTAAAATCCATCTGGACTTATTTTTGTTTTTACTGCTAATATGTATATGCAATTGCCAGACAATGATTAGTGCAACTGGAATAATGTTTTGAACGAGCCAGTCAACATCGTCGTGTATTGTGCATTAATGTAAAGTGTGCCAAGTAAAACTCATAGTCCAACAAAATATGCTCAGCCCCAATTAGATCACAAAACATCAATTGCCGTTTCGAGCACGAAATGAGAACAACATGGGAAACTAAAAACATAAAGCAGAGAGATCACGACGGAGAGTGTTGTAGGAGAGTTTGCCAGTGCCAGCAGAATATTTATCTCACCTAGTTAACACGATGTACAAAATGGTTTTCGTCTTACTCTACTAGGTGAGCTAAAACATTTCATTTTATTACACTGGATGACAGGACGATCCATATGCTGTTGCTTGCTGTTCAAATACAATCACAGTTCGTGTAACAATAAATAGTAGTTAACGAAGAGTACTTCGGATGTACTCTGCTCCTTCTCTCTCTCTCTCTCTCTCTCTGAAATACATGTAAAAGCAACGCAAATCAAAGCAAAGCAAACACAAAGCCATTTGTAGTTAAATGAATGCCTACCTACTAGTACTCCATGAACGTTTCCACTGTGTGCCACGAACAGAGGCAGAAAAGCATAACATACATGTTGTTAGTCAGCGCCATCGTCGTAATCAAATAATAGGAGTGTGTGTGTGTGTGGTGTGTGTGTGTGTGTGTGAACAATTGACAATATCCTGAAATTCAATTGAATTTGTCGAGCAACGACCGACACGAAAGGAGGGCACAAAAGGCAAACCATCCTTAGTAGAAAGTGGAATGACAAAACTAAAAGGATTTCGTCTTCATTGGCCACTTACGCAGTGTAGTTGGTCCTGTTGATAATTCTTCTTCTGTTGTATTGATACTAGGCTCCCTCCACGTCACACACTCTCATCTTCATCAAATGGTCCTCATCCTCCTCCTCCCAGTAGACTCGTACTCTTAGCTACTGTGTTATCAGTCTGCAATAGAATAATCTTGCTTGGATGTGGCTTCATTCATTATTACCAGCCACAGAATACAAAAGGAAGAATCAAGGCAAGCCAACTAACTACCTCTCGCACTACCAAATACTAGCAACGATATCTCAAAGAAAAAAATAAGCACACAATTAGATCCTAGCATTAAAGCTGATCAACCCACGTCCACTGCCCTTATCAATAACTCCAGTTCGTTCTATTGAAACCAGCAAGTGTGCAGCAAGGCATTGCTGGATAACCGCAGTCGACTTGAACATCGGAGAGTACACTTTGGTACGGTTTAGGTGTGCATGATAAATAGATGCGTGAACGTTGACAGAGAGTACACCAGAATCGCAAAACCAAATACAAATGCATAGGTCTACGGAAGAGGCTCTACTCATCAAATTGTCTTACAGTGTTCATTTCCTATGCAAATCCTTCTCGTAAACAATCTCCTGTGATATTCTCCTAATTTTGTGGGTGATCTGCCGCCGAAAGCGGAAACCCTTTTGATATTTCCTTGTGCTCTTCTGAACTCGCCAGAGTAGTTCATCTCCACCAATTACAAAAACATCGAAATTCTCATTTTCATATTTGTGACAATCGGATCTCAGTTGGTGTGCGAGATCTTGTCCGCTGCTCATTTTTATCGCTGTAAGTGGCAACATAGAATACCAAAATATACAGCAAAGAAACCGCATACAGCTTTAAAAATTGTTATGAAGATTACAGCTATAAATGAGGAAATACTGAGGAGATTGAAAATTTTGAAATTCTTTTTGTAGAATTTTGTTTTGAAGGAGATTCGTCGTCATTGAGAATACAGTGGATCCCACAGAGGAAGAGAGTTTGAGTAGCTTAAGCGACGGAGTTGCCACGTTGGCGTCTACAAACGGGGAGATTCTCCCCGATACGATGGACAATCGGGTAAGTTTATAATAAATTTATTTATTTCATCAGAAATCACTATTACATTGCTTTGGAGGTTACAATTTTATACCAGATTTATAATTAATTTGTACCTAGTAGGGAAGTGACTGAAACAATAGTATAAATTATTTAGTTATAGAATAATAGAAATGAATATGTTTTACGAAGTCATCGTCGTAATTTTTAGACGATATTTTATTCTTTCTGTTTCCTTTGAGTCTTTTATGTACGTGTCTGGAAAACCAAATGAATAATTAATGTTTGTCATTGCACAAATGGCATTAACAGTAAAAAAAATCATATACCCACGTACTTTATTAGCCCTTTCCAATACAGACATCAAAATTGAGTTTTCCTCTGTTGCCTTCTCTAATCATTTTTTAAACTGCTCTTTTTCCTGCAACGCATATAAAACACCAATTACTCTGTGAATTATAGGTATAAAAATCAATACCTTGAAATATGTTGTCATTTGATGTTGAATTTCGGCATTCTCCACACATAAAATTTGGACGCGTTCTTTCAGGACTTCATGTTGTTCATTGATTTTGTCCCAGTTGGCCTTCAGTTCTGCGTATTCCGATTTTAATCCTGAGATTTCCTTTATAAAGTGCCTGTAAAAGTATAATATACATTACTAATCAAAAATACAGTTGCAGTAAGTAGGGTCTAGGGTGCACACAAAAACAATGCTGTACTTACTCAATGGAAACTGGAGATAAATTCTCCTCTGCAAGTGAAGCCGACACCATATTTTTCTGTAGGAAAAAACATTAGTCATTTATTTAACGTAAAACGAATTTATGCATTTATGCGTGCATAGTCGAAGATATAATGGTATTTGCCTGTATCTTACAATTAGTTGATTTATGTATCGGTACGAATCCGTTTCGACGCAGTTTTTGCTGAAAGAGAAGATTGGACCTGAGGCTAAATCAGAGTAGAAAATGTATTTAAAAAGCCTTTATAAATATTCAATGTTTTCAATTATCATTGTAGAAAACTTACTTTGTAAAACTTGGAGATTTTATTGTCTCCAAATGCCTCTGCGAACTGATGATTTTCCTCCGGTATTAAGTGATATACATTTCGGGCCGCTTTCTCCACTATGTGTTCATGTTCTTTATGACGGCGTAGAATCTCTAAGTCTACATTGTGAGCTTTTGCACCAAAAATAACACGAATCCCGCATTTGCCAGCATTTAAAATAACTTCGCTGTTTCCATATAATGGTACCAGGATAATATTGTTCTTATCCATTTTCTGGCCTGCAACAGCAAGTAGTACAATTACTTAAAATTATCCCATTATTAAGTAGCAGAGCTACTTTATAGGAATGCGTTGACCGTCCGTCCGTCACGTCAATAACTCAAGAAGGCAATGACATAGAATATTCAATTTTTTTTACGTGATCTAGGGGACCAACCAAATGTCCACTACGAAAATTACAACAATCGGTTTGGAAAATTCGAACTCTTTTTGAAGTTATAGCTACCATGTAGTACACTGCTATACTGCTGCCCACTACTTCTGCGTAATGCACTCGTGCGGCAACAAGACGGGACAGTTCACCCGCGCACTTCCCACCTGCGTACTACACACCTGTGCACTGTACACCTACGCCCTCATGGACAACTTAAAAGACGGACAGGACCATTGAAACAACTTTAGCCAGACAATTTAACAGTGATCTCCGCTACTTTTTTTTACACCCGTTTGATATGGTTTATTACGCTTCATTACTACTACTGCTAATTATGCAACAACTTACCTTCAGCAATGAAACTTATAATGCTGTCACAGAGATGCTTAGTTTTTACCCTCGACTCCTTTGGTAACGCAACTGTTGGTGTTGTGTTTCCGAAATCATAATTGTTTGCTTTTGCATGATTGTTGATTGGATTGCATACACTCTTCAGGGTTTTTGAAGGTACTTAGACCACCATACAGTCCTACGTAAGCACAAGTTTTTGAATCCACAACGTGTGCAAGATATAAATAACCGTAGTAGTTGTCTTTCTCCGCTACACAACATATAATAAATTATTTTATATTATCTTGCTTCACAATTTGTCATTTGAATAAGCAGTGTGACAATGTAGAATGTTTACAATTCTTACCTGAAACACTAACGTTAGTCTTGTTGCAAAAGATGAGTTGATCTGCCACGCCCTCCACCAACACAATTTCGTGTTCGGTGGAAGCCTCTTTTATTTCCTGGCTAATCTCGTGCTGGTGATCTAATGTGGTCAGACAAGCTCCTCTTAGAAATAAATACTTTTTCACAGAATCGGCATTTTGACAATACCCGATTTGAGCTATGTTGCATGTTATGGTCTTTCAATTTTTTTCCGAACTGTATTTTACGTTACATATTGCACACGTAAAAACTGCTTTGCTACATGTCTGTCTTTTATGTGACGATTTAACCAATGTTGTTGTGGAAAGGCTTGTTTGCACTGTCTGCATTTAAACGTAAATAATGTTTTGTCACTATGTGTTAACAACGTATGTCGGGTCAGTGTAACACGTCTTTTAAATAGTTTAACTGGATCACATTGTCGGAAGGGGTACTTTTCAGCCATTATACGAGGCTGCCTCGTATCACAACTTTAGCAATGACTAGAACTAAATCTTTGTAAGAGCTCTTTTTCGAGCAGACAAGAATTGTAAAGCATTAAATCCCGCAAATGTCTATCGGGATTGTTCGCGCCAAAATGAACTTAACTTGTACTTTAAAGTCTCAACTTATGATGGAGTGGTAATACAACATTTTTTTTGTCTGCTCACAAATAGGACAACCGGAGTATCGGTGGAGGTCGAATGATGACCACCTGGGCACAGAGAATGCATAGACGCGCCGCTACGTTGGGTACTGTTGTCACATCCTGTGGTCACCCCACAGCTCCGTACCCCAGAAGAATAGAAAAGTATTGAAAAATTCGTTGTTTAATGCTTACCATTCAAAATTAGTTATACACAATGCATAAGTAGTAAGCACTTATGACTTAAGGGCACGAAAAGGTGTTGTAAACATGATGGGTCATTATTTGTGGGTTTTCGCTGAAATCAGGTGTAAGAGACTTGGTGACTATTGTGAGTAGACAATAATTATTAATTTTATCATTTTAGAGTCAAATTTGGAGTTCCGCTTGAAGACGTGTGCAAGAATGACATTCCAGGACCGCTTCTTGTGAGTTCACAAGTTTTTGTTCATATTTTTTTCGATGTCTTTGTGTTACTGGGTTGTACGTGTTTGCATTGGAAGACCTTATTGCGAGTTATAGAATATGGATGAAATTAGTGAAACAACAACGATGTGTAGTTCGCTCCAATTTCGTGTTAATTTTAATAACACAGGAAAGACTACAGTTGATAGTTTTTGTATTGTAGTAGGAGATTTTATTAACTTCTGTGCACCAACATCAACATCTAGAAGTGGTGTAACTGAATGTAAAACCCACGGAACGATGACAAGCCACCTAAAGCAATATTTCTCTGTCTAACCATGGAATAAGTATAATAATGTTCTATCCGTCATGTAGAACACCAATGAGACCAGTGAGTAAACTTTAGTTACATACAAAAACACAATATGGGTGTCGTTTCTGCGTAAGTTACATGGAATGCATGCTAGTGGGAAGATTACACCATGTAGTGTACAGGTTTACCATAAATATAAGGCTGGGTGCGCACTGTAACTAATACAAGAAAAAACCATAGCTAAATTAAAAGTAATATGGCTATTCAAAGCGTATACAGACGTCATACCAAACCAAAGGTATTTTATTAATGCCTACCTCGTCAGATTGTGTGCTCGCTTATTTATCAAAATTATTTGTAAAAATGAAAACTAGAAAAAATGTGACCAATCCGGAATTCAGTAGAAATAGCCGTACACCCAGCCTTGGTGGTCATTCAGTGTATCAAGTAATGTTACGTGAGAGACTGAGTGTGACGAGATGTGCTGAGTAAACAGTACGTATACATCATTCGGAGTGTGATATTAAAAATGAATATGATTGGACGGGCGGATGTTTTTGTTGACAAAGGGCATTCATGACAATGTTCTGTTTTTAGCTTGATGTGAATTGTTTAAGATGACTGTATTAAGAATTAGAGAGAGAGAAAATAGATAAGACAAATTAATGATAAATCATGAGACGAGGAATCATGCAATGAAAATTTGATTGTCGTTATTTATTTTTAATGTATTTTGGACATTTTATCCAGATATTGATACTGAAGTTGAATAAAGAAGCCCCTTACAAGAAAGATGTGTTCCGCGCTCCTGGGCATCAGGGCAATATGAAAAAATTGATTCATTTCCTCCAAAATGGGCGTTTAGTAAACATTGACAACTTTTCCGTGTATACTATTGCGTCCGTGCTCAAAAAATTTCTTCGTAAAATTCCAGAGGGGATATTCGGCCGGGATGGAGAGCAACGACTCTTCCAAATCATTGACATGGAAAGTATTGAGGAGCAGAGGGACCACATTCACTCGTAAGTCCTTGAAAATACTGCCATATTAAAACACTCACACCACTACTCCGTAAGCTACATACGAAAATTCTACTCACGAACAAATATCATGCATTACGTGATGCAAACAACAGCATAATATTCCCATGTAGTTAACAGTTGAAATTGTACTGCCGCAATGACGATATATGATATACCGTTAATCCAATATAGCAGTACTGTTTATCTAGTTTGAATTGATTTGAAAACACTGTTGCCAGCTGCTGTAAAAAAATATTTTCAAAACTGTATTCCGCATTATTTTTTATTGCTATTTTGCCTTTACCCTATGATGTAAGTAAGACCTAGCGCCGTCGTAATTTCTAGCTTCCTTAACTGTATCTAGTTAGTACTCATCAAGTTTAAAGATGGTTTTTGTTGAAGTAAAGAATTCCTCTCCTTTTCCCTTTATATGTATTACTAATCTCTTTCGCGATTTGGGAGGTTTATTTCTGATTGACTGCGTTGTTTTTGTTTCGCCACAAGGATGATTAGTAATTTCTTTGCAAGCAGATTGGCAGATGCCATTCTTTCTCTCCTCTCACTCACTCACTCATTCAGTCAGCAACTTAAGCATTTCTGCAATTGTTTACAGATTGATATCGACACTGCCAGCATATACTCAGAGGTTGATCGTATTATTATTTGGGACATTCCGGGTGATTGCCTCAAACTCGGAGCGCTCGCAGACCGGAATGACTTCAGAGGCTCTGGGTGTCTCTGTGGCGCCGTCATTTTTCCAAAGTTGCGTCTCGGATGGTAAACAAGCAAAAATGGAGGATGTCATGAGATTCAAGGTAATTCTTCAGTCCATCATGTTTCTCTGCTATATTTTCTATACCAATTACCACCAAATACTAACTACTACACACGAGTACTTGTGAGAATTATTTTCTCTTTTCATAGGTTTATTGTATTTATTATTCACGTTCTTTACTGATATCTCTCTTCCGTAGTTCTTTCTCTGTCATTGCTTTGACATTTAATTCCACCAAACAAACACATCTTCCAGCCACTCAATTAACACTCTCTTAATGATATCCCTATGACCGTGTTACTGCTGACGACATGAATTTCATAAAACTGCTTGTAACCATCCAGCTCATTAATAGACGGAACAATTAAGCAAATAATTGTACAGATGACGTCCTTACGAGAAAACGATCTCTTCAGAATCGCCAACAAACCCCTAGAATCAGCTACAAACAACTACTTGTGAGTATTGCACGAAAGAAAGGTCCACTTTGAAATAATAGCTCAACAGATATTAGTAGGTACATACGAGTGCAACATCATTTAATCGCACTAAAGATTATGTTTATTACAACAACACAAAGAGGTACGAGTAATTAGCTCAACATGAGCGTTAATTAAGTTAATTAGTGCTTCACTTAATCACTCGTAAGCATTAGAGAAGGCACTGCAGCCACCTTATAATATACCTTATAGCAATATAGTAAGCCAGGAAGGAATTGCAACATGAACTCCGTAGTATTAGAGAGGAGACACCTTTAGCCTGGGCGAGTGAGAATAGTGAGGAAACTGGTGCTGTGTGTAACGTGTGTACCCGTACGTATGTAGGTTTGTTTGTAGACGCCGAGTTAATTGTAGCTGTTGGTTGGTGTCATGTCATCGTCATCTCATCTATTCTGTCATATTATCACTTTGTTTCACAGTTCACTTCTTTTAACTGTGATTGTCTTTCTCCGCTCACCATTCGTTGTCATGCATCGTTTCAGCAGCAGTGGCTGCAAAAACGTGCTACTGCTCCGACTCCTCTATAAAACACTCATAAACAATCGCGTAATGCAGCGTGAATCTCAACGTGGAATATGTTACTTTGTGTGTTGTAGGATACTAGGAAGCTATTCATGTCCGTGTGTTGTTGCTCGATGGATCGTGTGTTTTGTTGGCAGCCGAGTCTGCCCACACTCTGCGGGAGCAATATCTACGGAACTGACTTACTTTAATGTTCGTCTCCCGTCTATTTCCTTTCGTCTCGTCAACTTTTAAAAGTAGATTTGAGCGATGCAGCTTTGCAAAGTAAACAAGCGTCTAGCCAAAATAAAGTATCCGTTTATGTTGATGTGATGGGATGGGATGATGAGATGACTTACATGCATGCTTCATAGAGATGTATTTACAGAAATACATACTACTTTGTAGGAAACCACATTGGCGTGCACGAGACATCCCACAAAACATAAAATCATTCTAGCTCTGCTCTATATTACGGATGACTGTACTGTACTCACTCTACTCACTTAGTACAAGCTGTACCTACTAGTATAACATACGAGACAAAGATAATATGCTCTTGAGAGTGTGATGCAGCAGCAATGTCAACAGAGAACAGTCATCACATCAGCAAGCCAACTAGTACGTAAATACTGACAAAACCGTGCTACCCACTACAGCATGTCATGTCTGTCGTCCGTACATGCACCACCATTCGATCTGCACCAACAATAATGCTTACAAAAAGACAATGCAGCGCAACATTACATTTGGCTTGAAGTCGCCATTTGTCTTGTTGACATGCCGGTGTCACGGCAGACGCCTTGTCTCTAGTTTCTATGATAGCATTTTCCCAGTGATATGAGTTAAACGTACATACATAGGTACACTGTGCACATGCACACTCATAAACACCAGGAAAATAGGTCAGTTCTCGTAACGTTGCCGTTACGAGTCATAATTGATTTTCCCACCCTTCCTCTTTAGCTGCGGATGAAAGAATTTCAATCCTCCCTGTCATCGTCCATTGTACTAAATACAATATTAGAAGATCTTACAGGAAATCTTACATAAACCACAACAAAGCAATTATTCTGTATGCCAAAATATTAGGCACACCAATTAGAATTGTAAAACTGAGACACACAACATATATTAAGACAGTACACGAAATGATAGACTTTAGTTCGATTCCCGGACTTGACATTGACAGTTGACTGGTTGTGTGACTTGAACTGGCGTAAAGTTCACTTGACATGGGAAGACAATGAAAAAAAGACAGGGAGCCACAAAATGAGTCTCAGTGTTAATTACCCACTCTAATCACTCTCTATGTATTTGTTTCATTTCTATTCTGTCTGCAATCAATCATTTGGGCGGTTCGATCGATTTAGGCCGAGGTGGACGTAAGTCACACTCTTTTCACACTTCATGTTGTCATGTCACTATACTATGTATATTCTACTACCTGACCTACTCCGCAGACAGTACTTTTGCAATTTACTCTCCAATACAATCCAAGTCAACAAGCTTTCTGTCACTAATTCTATACTCGTCGCACATTGTCAATACAAGCTGTAGCACATTGCCGACCTACTTAAATCACTATATAGATAAATGTTATTGTATCATATCGATGTCAAGCCGTGTCCCATCCAGCAGGAGAGTTGCACGTCACGTCATATTGTCGTCTCTGCAGTCTACTGCGGATAAAAAATAGAACAGGATTTATGTCTACCTCAAACACACAGATGCTCACCTATCATAAAAATTTATTATGCACAAATAGCTAGCATTTACAGCTCCTCTTCATTTCTCAGAGTACACTGTAAACAATTTACACCACCACTCCTAATTGGATCTTCGGTGTATCGTAAATGCGTAGGGCACGAAATTAGCATCGCTATAAACAAAATCCTCTCTAGCATGTAATGTGTATGGTGGTGTGTGTGTGACATTAATCATGATCTATCTCGTTCACTCTAAATGTATCATCTAATTGTACATTACTATCTGTACCTATTCTCATTGCACACTGTACACACGGAAATGAAAGTGTAACGATGCTAAATAGAAACTATACTTCACCTATTTATATCACTCCTCTTGTTGTTTCTTGTCTCTTTTATTACTCTAAAAACCCACTAAAGATTCAACTTATTAGCAGTGCACGGATGTTTACGTCCGTCTGCTTTTACAGTCCCATTTCTCACGATTTTATTCCTTGTTTGATTATGACATTGTTGTATTGCTTGCTTTAAATATTAGCATCCCAGTTACTGTTTTACCTGTTTACACGGAGAAAAGATTAATTAAATAAAATCTGCATTTTATTGTCGACCATGACTGTGCTGTGGGATTATCAACCATCAGCGGTAATATTAGTATATATAGCTATTACAATATAATAAGGTATTAGAAGCGGTACCAGGATTCTATTAAAGAATGAGTAGTATGTAGTAAGCACTAGAGTTGCTGTGTTGTTTGTCTTCGTTGCTGCTCTCAACGTTTACCACAGAAGCATCTAAATATAGGTATGACTCGTATAAGACATGGAAAGGAGCTGAGAATCGTTTAGTTAGGCTTAAGTGGTATCTTGAGTTTGATTTGCATTGCATTGTATTTTATTATGTATTTTTGCATTTTCTCGGTGGACAGAAAACATGTTGTGGGAATAGAGGAATTACCTCATTTAGTACTGTGCATTGTATTTACAGATGCATATATAGATATATAGACAAATAATGTGATTAAATGTGAGCAAGTGGTGACAGGGAACGTTCCCCACGTGCTTTCCATGCAGTAGTAAGTATCATTGGTATTACGCAATGTACGTAAGTCACGTTTGTCTAAACGTAGAGTCTTGTGAGGCACAGCTTCATAGTTAATAGCACAACTCATTGAATGAACAATCATAATATCAATGCGTACAGAACAGTAATAAAAACAAGTGTAACCATCACAGACAGTGACTTGTTTTACTGTAATGTTATGCAATGCGTTTGTTGTATGTACTTACAATTAGAGTAGATATCGCATTTGTGACTTGTGAGTGTTGTCTACGTTGAAAGTGGTCATGGCATCTTTGCCTGTTAGTTTATAAGCTCACCTTTTCGATATACTGTAATCTAGTACTGTATGGCTCTTGTGGTTTCGTGTATTCAACGAAATAGCCCACAGCCCCACGAAACAGCTTCTTGGCACTTGGAAACGTCTTTCGTAATCGTAGAACGACATAATGTACATATTGTAAAAAGTTACGGTAGTAGTTGCCTACATTTATCTAACTTCTTATTTATTTTACAGTCTGAATCTACACTTGCGTATATATTTCAGTAAGATCTGACACACTGCTCTGTCTGACTCCAGAGTTTCCTCGTGCATAATACTGAATGACAATAACCAACGCGACTTGACCATTGAACTCTTTTTATCGTCATTTGCCTTTCTGTCTGTTCAGTTTGTCGCTGTCTGATCTTACCCATCGGCAGAGGAATTCAGAAAAATATTTTTGCAAATTAAAAAAACTTTCTTTAGTAATAATTTTAGAAGTGACCTTCATTAAATTATTTTTTTGGATTCCTTCTCGTCCTGTAAAATGTGCATCTAAGTATTCCTTTATATGGATAATATTATCCTTACTTAATAAACCTGCACTGCTTTACTATAATGTAATGTGTAGTAAGTACAAGTTAAGTACTCGTGGTGTGGTCTCTTTCGTGTTCTGTGCTAACTTCAACATATTTATTATAAGTTTCTACTTACACATAGCGGGTACAGCGCTTTGCACTGCATGCCGACATTTCCACTGCTAATGTTCAACTGCTTTTATTGCATTCGGCTTTCGGCTTAGAGTAACAGCAAGCGAAAATTGAAATGTGAATTACAACAACTCTTACTTCTAACTGTTTCTATCCATTTGTTCACCATAGCTAAGCTTTTGCACGTGCTTACAAATGATTCTACGTCTCCATTCACTAGACCGTATGTGATGTGGAAGGATTTAGCACTTTTATCTTTTCATAAATGTCATTGACATTTCTTGCACAATTTCTGTGTACACAAAGCTTGTAATTTGCGGAAGTGTTACATTTTATGGATGGGGAAACCTTTGTTGTGTAATAGGCGCCGTCAACTTTACAAATAAATAAAGGAAATACAATTGTTGGCGACTGAGAAATCGTCACCAGTATTGCAAAAGCTGGTAGCTATTGAATACAGATGATTGTTGAAAAAAAATTGTGGAAATGATGTTGATGAGTCACATTCACTTATGTTTAGAACAGAAACAACAATGCTTTGACAAATTCATTTTTGTAAGAAAGAATCTATAAACCAATGTGACGATCCGACATGAGCATATTCAGTACTTTATTGCTAAGCAGTAAAACTGCACTGCAATGTTTACACAGGGATACATGTTATGTAACTATATTTGTGCAAAGTGCAAACATACTTTAACATTATCCCAAATTTTACAAAGATTTTATAGGTCACACCATATTTAGTAAAACTTTGTGCTTGCATGTACTGTTATATGATTTCATACAGCCTGGATCACCTTATGTTAACGTACATTCATATGAATCATATTGTACAGCAAAACCCAATAGACCAAGTGATTTATTTGTTTCACAATATCGGACAGTAATTTATATTTAGAAGCCCAGCCTGCCCCACATACATATGTATGTTAACTTGCACAATGTTATGAACTCTCATAAAGCCTACCTGAAATATTTGCTGCTACTTATTTTAATTTGTTGCGCTGTTACAATAACATATACTAGTTTATTTAAAAATTTGTCTATTCGCAGCGGAGGAATAGATTCCCTAACGCATGAAAGAGTATATTCATGCTATCAAAAACCCTTCAAAGTGTAGAAAGGGTAAGCTTTTGAAATGCATTAGCATAGTTAATGTATACGAATTGATTGATTGCATGATCACGGTTGTGAGCCATACTCGCGCCAAGGTACTTTTTCCATTTGAAATGAAGTTTTAGAACATCGCAAACGTTCGTAGAACGTACAACCGTCTACATTAGAAATGCCTAAATGTGGTCATGTAGAGAGTGATCAAATTAATTTCACGACATACTTACCAAATATTTCCTATTGTTTAGGTCGCGACGAAAATAATGAAGTTTCTAATTGATAACTTTGGCGTGAGCAATTTGTTCGGGAGAGAGAACTACGAGTATTATGCCAGAATAACAGGAAGAATTCTCAAAGTGGAAGAAGACTGGATTTTTAGTTTCCGCTACCCACCGGACGCTCTCGTTTCTCGTAAGTAGCTATGTTCTCTTTCCCCTAGAATACACTTAACTACTTTTACATATAGAATGTGCCTCAAGGTACTGTCCAATACAGAAAATCATCATATTTTACTTTCTTGTCACACAGTCTTTCTCCAGATCTAGATTAAGCCAAACCATCTCCCTTAGATTAAATAATTGTTCCCATAGGTTTACCTTTCTTTTCTGCACAAACTTTTCACTGAATTACAAATTACACACATTCCCTTCTTAGATTAGAGATTTAGCGAATTGCATTCTAAATTGTCTTTAGAGTAAAAAAAATCGTCATTAGAAGTGCGTTTAAGTTGAGGAGTCATTAAGTTTGCTAAACGATGGATAACTTAATTGCCTTAGATGATACAATAATGGATGAAGAGTGGAATCACTCAAAAATAACTGACACGTCTCTTGCCACCCAAAGGCCACAGACGTAGACTAGACATTTTCTATCCACTCACTCACTCAGTCCAGTCCATCCAATATGCACTCATGGGAAATATGTTCTGAAATAAACTGAATGTGAATCGAATTTCTCAGAAGACTATTCCTAATGAAACGAACGGTCATCCTGCTCTTTTACAAACATCTCTCACAGATTCTTCCATCACGCTAGTAAACTTGTTCACTTAGATCCCGTTTGATTGAAGTAAACGATGTTGAGGAGACGGAGAGAAAACATCTGGAACTGATTCATTCACAAATCACAAATATGATAATACAAAATATAGTAGTAGTATATTTAGAAGCTAATTTGTCGAATATTTAAGAAACATTT
>JABASC010001262.1:0-25351 GCA_019776185.1 Plutomurus gul | reverse complement strand
ACACAAGGCACTGGAATTCCTATGCATAAGCAATTGTAAGAAAAAACTTTCCGGAAAATTCAACCTTATTATCACACTATGAGCAAGTATTAGAATTTCGTTCGGAGCAGCCGAATAGGAAATCTGAATATAAACTACTAACCAAACACAGTTAAAATAATTTCTTGAAACATCCAGTTATTTTTACTGCCAAGGGGTGCGATCTCTCTCTCTCTCTGAGAGTGATTTCGTTGCTGGGAGCAAAAATGATGTTGGTGTCAAACTTCCTCGCATCATCCTCTCGTCCTGCATCTCTAATAATGTATCCCCAACTCGACTCTTGTTAAATCTAAACTTTCCACTGTTCTGTATACTATGTACAAATACACCCCAAAGACAGATGCAAGCCTTAGCTATGGGAGAGCACACATGAATGTATGCATAGAGAGGTGCATAATAATAGTTAGGCGAAGGCATTTCACATTTGTCTAAAGAGAAAACTGCCATTATACATCCAACATACAATTTTCGTTAAGATTGAAGGTAAAAGCTGTTTCAAGGTAGAATAGTAGTAGTCGTGTGTGTGTGGAGGGTTACACTGTTGCATTATGCACCGTTAATGCATATTATATCATGTAATCGTATCCTCTGTGTACTTCCTTCGAATCCTCTCTCGTTCTTACAGAATGAGAGCATATACGTAGTAATAGGGAAGTTAAGTAAACGAATAACCCAAAGTTATTTCATGCGTGCTATATAAACCTTGACAATTATTCATAAAGGAACGGGAGTACAGTCATTTAGCAGGGGAAGCGAGTCAACTCAGTCAGAGAAACTTAGATTTGTGGCCAGGCCATGGAGCCAGGGCGACCGTATGTTACCAGACAGATAGAGTGCTGCTATTAGCCACTAGTATTGCATCAACATGCTAAATTTACAAATACAGCTTGCGTTCACATACTACTAATACAAATACAGATACCATCAAGTGATTCTATAGTGCTAGATAATACCATGTTCCCTTCATTTAACTATGGCGTACGTATTTATTACTTACTACTTACTCACACGACGAAGAATAAGTTACAAAGTGGAAAGTTACGTAAAGCCGGCGTTGCAGGACTTGACTGGAAAACAAACAAACTTCTAAAATTAGATTCTAACGGTTTAATGCGAAGCGTATACATAAAATACACATATAATAATGATATCAGGGTGTGGTTTGTCTTTTAGCGAGAGCCTTTTAGGCTTCACTTGACTCCACGGTACGCTACTTTTACTCATTATTATAGGTTTACAAGACAAGAGGGAGAACCACAGGTACGCCGTAAATCCCTGAACACGTGTCGGGCTCTTTTACGATTTCTCTTTTCTCCCCACTTTCCCACACATAGAAGGCACAGTGGTAGCATCAAAAGCGGGTAGAGAGTAAGCAAACCGAGTTCATGAACACTTGATCATCCTAACTTACTTAAAATTCAATTATTTCTCCCAGCTTGGGATTGTTAGAGAGTTGATACAGACAGGCCCTCTTTTCCGTACACCAAATTATGCATACAAACATACATAGTACGCAGACACAAACGGAAACACCAAAAACACAATTTTCCACCTCACTGCTATTATTTACAATTCCTAATAAAGCTTTCTCGGCTTTCGATTTCTCATACTGGTTTTACTTTTCATACGGAAAGGAAAAGCATTGGACGATAGCTTCTTTCGCCCAAATTTACATGCTGAAGTTGTGTACCGATTTTTGAGTTAATAATGTTTAATCTAGGTGTGGCGTAAATAGTAGATTAAGTAGATTTCCAGTAGTTATGGTAGGGTGCTCAGTTCACATTCTATTATTTTCATGGAGCAATTTCCCTGTGAATAAATTCCACCAATGTGCAGAGGGAAGTACGAAGGGAATCGGTGTAAAAAGAAGAATTGACAGGCGGAAGGATTGAATTGAAAATCGAAAGTAAATAAATCAATCTGACACTTGCACTGCTCCACGTTGATTTGACCACAACTTGTGGAAAGGGATGCGAAATCACACGGCAGTATTTCTCTCGAGGTATTCAGCTGAGAATATTATATTTAGACCGTCAATAGAGTTTACTCATCCCGGTTGTTAAAGTGAATTAGACCATAGATATGAGCTTGAAAGGTACAAAGAGTGCACGAATTTACTTACAGTCAGTACGCACTCACAGTACATTGTGCCTCATCTGCCTCTAAGACAAACACACACACAGACTACCGCTGTATTTACAAATCCGATTTCAATTCTTAGACAAAATCTCATCTCAGCTTTGGGACCTCACCGAAATTGTTTGTATAACCTAGTACCCAGAGTACCCACACTATACATCAATATATTTGAAATTTAGGTTATTAGTGCGGTTGTGTTGTAACCTCAGGAAGAGGGTCTTACCCCTGTTATCTTAAAACATATTAGTCCTGCAGATTGATGGCCACAAATAATTCGTTTTACTATTACACCTATGCCGTATTTATTCGTTATTTATTGTATTTGGTCAACATATAGATTATGTGTCATTGCGTTTGGGGTTATACGATAGAGCATTCTAAACAGTGATAGGCTTCCCCGTGTATTTAATAGTACATACAAACACGGTCACACCCTGTACACAAATACACGACTGAGAACTCCAAACTTCCCCGTTTCCATTGAGAGTAAGAATACGGTCACAATAAATAGGAAGTGTAAGCATTTATAAGTTAACTCCAATTTAAATCCCTTTGAGACACAGCCACACATATATCACAAAAGATACACAATGCCAACAATTAATGTTAAAGATACATAGATACAGAAAGGACCTTTTATTTACACACAGGGGTTAGTGCAGTACACTGCACAGTTGAACACAATATAATATAAAGCGTTCACACATTGATCGTATGCGGAGGCCTGCTAGTCTGGCGAGAAACTGGACCAAAGTTCACTACATCTGATTCCTACAATACAAAACAACGAGCATCAAAACAACGAAAACTAGGGAAATAGGTGTTCAATCTAGCGTTAAGTGGGTGAGCCCTGTAACCAAGCACAGGAAACTGAATTCTTATATGCCCTTTATAGATAAATATGTTCAGTGTATAGTAAGGCTTAGACCGCCAGCTTCCATTGCAAATAGCGATAGGCTTACAGGACAATAGACTCATAATTCCAGAACAAGCCAAACCACAAGCAAAACAATGGCACTTAATGTGTCACCAAAGTAAATCCAATCATTGCACTCGAGCCGCGTGGTGGAATCAGCGGGCCCAGTGCAGTGCACAGTATGCACACTCTCTCTCTCTCTTTACTGCGCGTATATTCGATTTAACGCGCCTCACTGACTAACTATTACTATCCACTGTTGCTGGTACTGTGCTACCGCACACAATCCACTACCAGTACATCCATGTTCATGCAAACACTTGAATTGAATTGACTTTGAAAGAGTAAGTTATGTACGTTTGAATTGACTTGAAAGAGAAGATTTGATATCACTCTCCGTAGAATACAACTTCAACATGGCGGTAGAACCAAGTCCTACGTATTCTGTGTTCGCATGTGTACTAAGCTGTGTGATATGAGATCTTGAATATTTCTTTAGCTACTTGTTCGATGTCCAGATGAGAGTGAGGATTGCACTGATTGTGACAGTAGGACGCAAAGGCCCGTCAACTGAAGTGACAAATGTCCATGTTCTGTCTTGAGATATTTAAATTTACTATTGACTCAGCAACCAATAAATCTCCATGATATTTCCCCTCTTCCCCTAAATTGAAGGCTCATATATCTCATCCAATATTTCCCACTTCCTTTCTCAGCTTGCTCTCTGACTTGACTCTTTACTCTTCTATTCACACTCTCTGTATCTATTTTACACCATTTCCATTCCCTTCATATAAATAGGAGACAGAATTCAACTCACTTCCCTTTTTGCTACAGATAGATATGGAGACTGGGAGAGACAGGCCGTATACGGCTTGGCAGGTTGGGCTTTTAGAATTCTGCTGCTATCAACACGAGACATCGAGACAAATCAAAAAAACAGAACAAGTCCCTTCTTCTTCGCACAGGTCGTGGGAATGAAAACAAAAGCCCTCTGTGTTCACCAGTACATCACAGTCAAGTCAGCACATTCATTCACACATTACAGGATGGTCTCTTTGGAGCAGGAGTGAATGACAGATATATATAGGCAGTCACCCCACCACACCACAAAATATATAAGCTCTTGCTATGCACGTTGAACGTACTATACACCGGAAAAGGTGTAATGAAATATCTGAAATTCTTTCATTATGCTGTATCTGTATTATAGGAAAACATGAAATATCGTGTAGAATGAACACGCCGGTATGGACACGTACTCGAATACTCTCAGACACAACACATACTGAATAAGTAGGTGCAATTTTACTATAAGCTTTGAAAAATGTGAGTTGATTGTGAAAAGAATGGATAGTAGACATTTCGGTGTACTTTTCCACACTTTGAATTCTACAGAACGAGGAGCAGTGTGCTACTACTGGTGCGTCTCCACAGTTCAGACTTTTAACAATTTATACATTTTATACATTTTATACTGCATTTCCCACTATCCACCACCACCAACCACTATATTAAAGTAAGTGGAGTAGACTGCACATAATTTGGGTAGTGCAAAGGATGCTGGCCTGGCCTTCTCCACTGCACTACACGATGCCAGTAAAAGTTTCATACTGCATTTGCTCTGATCTCGTCTGGTTAAGGATATTTGCGGTTGCTCGGATACATTTTACGAGCTACATATGAAATACGAGCCAGTCAAAAAGCTCATTCTGATGCCGACGCAGCATATCTACATCCAATCCACCCCATTCGATTAGATTGAGCAAAAACTTCAGAGAGAGAGAGAGAGAGAGTCTAGCTAGATATACATAAGTAGAAGTGCGGCGGTAGTAGTAGTCGCTATTTGCCTTGCTCTGCACTGCACTGCACTCTCTCCTCTACATTTCAATTGCTTACGCTCCTTAGATCTTAATAATGAAATAAAACATAACTGACTTGACTCAAATGCAATGCTTTAGAGGTGGAAGCAGTACTGGGTAGTTCAAAATTTCATTTCCCCTGTCTCTGTATTACTTTGCTGATGAGACTCTGTGCTATCTCGATGCACGTAGGTAAGTCTTTCTCTCCTTTCCACTTACGTGAATGTATATACATATACACATGTCTTAACTTGACAGGCTTATTATTTCGTATTTTGGATGTGGAATTGAATGGGATAGGTTAGAATTTATATCCTAAATTGAGGTTGGTGCTGCTGAGGTGAACCTGAACCCCAACCAACCTCCTCCCTCTACATAATCCGATTTATATCAAACACATCAGCATAATATCGAATATCGATTGAATACCATCAGGTCTTCTACACTCAGAAAGTATTTATGGATTTAGTATGTATATTCTAGCCACAGACCTGTTTAGTTTACATAATGGTGGTAGCTTCGTGGGCTGCGCGTCTAATTCTAGTCTCGAGTCTAAAATAAAACGAAATCGGATATTTCTTTTGTGTGCACAGTGGCTTCATACAAAGCATTAATGCCTCACAATAAACCAAACACCCTATCCCATCGTTTCAATCTCATCTCATCACCATCACTTAATCACAATAGTCTCCTTACAACTGCAAAAGTCCCTGTGTACCAATTTAAGCTGGTAATTCAAATCTCGTCCTTTGAGGCTAGTCTCTTGTCAGTGTTCCCTCTCTCTCTCTCTCTCTCTCTCTCTCTCTGCACTTTCACTATATATATCCAATTACCTGGATTGGTGCGAACTCAAGTGATGCATCCAACATCTATTTTTATGAAAGCTTTGTATGGTATCTATCATTCTCCTTTTTTAAAGGGGACATGAACATAAAATATGTTAACCACAGAAAAGAATAAAAATGCATAACGCTATTTTAGAGTAAAGTCCACACGTATTGCACTAGAACATAAAAGTAAGATAAATCCAATGTACCTTTTTCCTAGCCACCACATGAATTGAGAGAAAATACGTCAAAATTCTGAGGATCGACATAAGATGAGAATAGTATATCTAATAGCTAAAAATTCCAATTCGATGTTAGGACAAATCCTATCATATTCCGACCCTCTACACTAATACACTAACCATAATGTAATTTCTTACTTGAAAAATCCATTCTCTTTTTACACCATAATTCTATGGTGGATTGGCTCTACTAATGGGATACAAAAGCCATTATATTGAATTGTCACCTAGTTCCCATTCGGTTCACCTCAATTTCGACTTCAATTCCCTCAAGCCCATCCATAGTTGTTGGATCTCACATTGTCGTCATATTATTAGGGATAATTTTACTAGTAGATGCTGGTTATGTATTTTCTTTTATTCTCGTATAAAGCAAAAGTGATGAATAGTACTGAACATACTGTACTGTGGAGAAAATTTGCTTCAAAGAAATTGAATATTGGGGGCGTGCATACGTTTTTTCTATTTGAAAGAGAACGTTGCCCCTGTTGAACATGCACACATACCGTAAAATATGGGCCATTGGAATTGTACTTTGAAATTGGAGCTGTCCACCGTAATTGTGATGGAGTGAGGACATAAAACTATCTTTAAAGAAGAACAGAATTGGGGTAGTGAATGTAGTTGATGCAATTACTAACTTTGATAAGGACAAGTATTACTGGAGTAATAAAGGATGTTTTCCCAGACGAAAAATCATCGGCAATTGAATTAGAAGTAAACTTTTCAGATAATATAAATTCTGCTTGGCCCATAGTAAGCACGTAGTAGCTTCCCTTTGTTTCAACTTTGGCAAAAGATTTACCTGCTTTTGGCGAGTCGGGGCCAAACTACAATAATGTAAATTAGATGAACGTAGACAAGAATAAAGAAGCCAATTTTGTCTAATTTCCCTCGGAGAGCCCAGACCCTACAACTTGTTTAATTGTTTTAGAGCTTTGTTATTATGGCGCACTATAATAGGTAAATGTTGCAAATGTAGTAATCGTGGTTTACTTATGTTACATACAAGCAAAAGGACTACCTATGTGCATTCTTTGTTTACAACAATGGTAACACTCAAACAAACAACATGCAAACAATTCTAACAACTTCTACTACTTTGTTCGGATCTCGTCGAACAGTCGTGTAACATGCTTTGTGAACAAATGTCATGAAGGCGCAAAAAATATCCAACTACAAAAGTGCATATCGTTGTAATCTTCCGTGCAACTGTTTGTTTTACTTTTTCTCCCGTCTACCTACACAAGAACCAAGTGAAACAACAAAGTCACAATTACTGAGAAGAATCTTCTAAGCCCTACAGTCTAATTTGGGGATTACATTTTTGCAATATTTTCACTTATGAATTTGTAAGTAAGCTTTTAGTCTACTGTCTAATTCGCTCTCGTTACGATTGATTCTCGAAGGTACACCCGTTGTAATCCTCGCAAAACTCTCAACAATGACGAACTTTTTTCTAAGGGTTTATTCTTTCTAAGCACGATAACTTGATGTTCTTTCAATACTACTTTAGTATTCTACTAGTCCATAGAAATATTTTAAGGCCTCCAATAGAAGGTATTTTTATACAATACACAGTCGTTTATTCGCTTAAATCCCCAAATAATAGAACCACCCACTACATTCGCACATATGCAAGTTTTCTTTACCTGTACCACTGTAAATATATATATATACATAGTTCAGTATGTATTTCGTCGAGCTAAGCACAAGCGAACAAAAGTCTGGAACGCAGCATAAAAACAGACTAGAGACTTTTCCATCCACAACTGAACGCTCATAATAATCCGCCTCGGATTGAATTTCTAAGCTTCACGTCAACTGCTTCCTTTAGAGAAGAAAAGCTCAAGATGTAGTAGTGCTCACACAAGATCTATGCCTGATGCCTGTTGTGTGTACTTCTACATGGAACCATTTACCATGACTGGAAGATACAATATAATTCGCTTTTAATGCTGAATCTCAAAAGCTATATGGTTATCTGTAAAGTCTTATAGACAGGTACTTACCATATACTCAACAGACTAATATCGACTATATTACTATGTATATTACTATAAAATGCGTGTATATATGTATCATTCCATTCAATATTTTATAAATGCATTTGACAATCTTATAAATGCGTTCAGTATAGTATTATATATCTAAAAAGTACATTTTCCTTCTGCACGTGTGGTGTGTTCACAAAAGCTACCTGCATGCATGGCTCCTGCAGAACTATTTTAATCTTTGAGCTAACAACGACGACAAAAATTCTCCTCATTCACCACCAAATATAAAAGCTTAACTTCAATCCTGCTCTAACAACAATTCACTTTTTAACTTTAACGTTCTAACAATACAATTGGAAATCCAAACAGGAACACTTTGTAGGACAATATTGGATTGCTAACAAGAAACGTATGTACATGCACAATTCTATTCACAAGAAGAACCACAACGAAAACCACAACAATAATATACCTACTTGAAGAAGAGCACTGCTATTCCCACCAATTGGAGTAAATACAAGTACAACGAATACCTACAAACCTTTTTATTCACATACATTTAGATGTCATTGTTAGCAAGTTATACATGTAAGGTATGTGTGTACAAGTGATGAAAAATATTTTGAATTGAGTTTGTAGGTATTCTTATGCAACGAATAAAGAAACTAGAGTAGAGAAATGGATACGAATACTTTTATCGATATCGATTGCTGACAACACAACAAACAGCATCGTTTCAAAAATACAATAGGCAAATAAATTAATAACAGGTATTTTGCGTATTAGTTACATTTAAATACATTCTGTGTCCTTAATTACAAGAGCAAGGGAAATCTTCCGTCTTCAATTGAGAATGTGTTAATTTGCCCGTATTTCAGTGCCTATCTACATAGCAGATTCAATCTGCAATCTGATAGCAGCTCAATTAGAAACTTTAACAACAAAAATTCTCCAATCTTATATCTTGCATTATATAAAATACAGAATTTTCACAAAGGAACCAGTCGACTCTATACGATTCTTTTTCTCTACACCAGTTAGCAGTCACAGTCATCGCATAGTCTTGAAGCATTATAAATTAACAAGTTTCCTTACAACAAAACGCTTAAATATCCTCTCTCTCTCTCTTGTTTTCAGGTGTCTAATATCCCGGCTAGGTAGAGAGAATGGAAGAGAGCATAGCAGAGTAGTCTCAAGACAGCTCCTCCTCTGGCTGTTTACACAAAGCAACACGAAAACATTGCATTAGCATAGCTTACGTTAGCAGAAATAAATTCAAGACATTTTTATTTTTTAGCGGAAATTAAGGCAATGTGCGAGAACGAGCAACGGGTAATTTCCCAGGTGTCATAAACACCAAACTCAACGGACCGAGCTGGCATGGAATGGCAGTAGTTCTCTACTGCTCTAAATTATCAGTTTGCGAAATCTGAACTGGAACACGCGCCCCCGCTCCTCCTGCAGATTGTAGACACACAGAAAACTTACATACTACATATGTAGATTTAAGTATATGCAATTTATTCGGTCGTGTTGTAGGAGTGGATGGATGGCTGTAGAAGACACTAACACATCTACTAACTCTTAGCTCTCATTCTCTCTTTCTCAGACTACTGCAACCTCCTACTTGTACACACACGGCCAACTTCATTTCCCTTTGCCTGCTCACTACTTAAGATATGCAGTCCGCTGTATCCCGTATCTAAGTAAGTATGGACAAAGTCACTTGTAGGTGAGCTGATTAAAAGTTTTAGTGCACTGTGCACTTTTATTGCCTTTGGTCTGTGCTTCTGCTACTAACATACTGCTCTTCGTTCCCTCCTAGTCTTCACTCTCTCCCTCTCTCTCTCAATCCAATAACGTATGTAGTTGTGTAAACGTCTCTCCAGCAGCGAAGCACCAATTATTCCATTGTGTAATACGAATCTTACCTTTGCATTGTTCTTACTCCACATTATACTATACATATATTACACACGCTACACGCTTAGAGACCACTACTACATACATATATTAGGTGTGTGTTTAGTGCTGCAAGGAATCTCAGATTTTTTGCTGGATGGATTCTGTCTGGATTTCATGAGCAAGAATTGCCACTGCTAGAGTGGAGCAGGGCAAAGTAGTTGATTGCTCTTATACTAAAACTCAACCGCAGCAGCAAACTGATATATCTGTAGTGTGGGCTCTTTCATATATTGCTAATAAAGTCTAGAGAGCCCACCACAATGGAACATACAAACAGACCAGCTGCTGCTTTTTGCATCGCATTAAGCAACCACGTACACTGGGAAACTACTACCCATTGTTGCAAACGATTACTTATAGGATATTGCCTATACATGTCTGTATGCTTTATAATGTATACTGCAATAATTTTATAAGCTGGCTTGCCTCCACTCTGTGTTCCTGTCACTGACTCTGATGACTCATTTCTCACTCAACATCAGTCAGCCTCTTCTACCATCTCTGCCAGATATGAAATACGTTCGAAAAGACTCATTAAAAGCACCAAACTCATACAATCGAACCTTTTAACGTATATATTAGTATACCTACCAATAAGCAGAGGATAATACATGCAAAACTCAAGATATTAGATGGCGAGAGTTGAGTCTGTGAGAGCATGAAAGAGATGAATATTAAACGAACTTTAAATGTAGCCATTCCGATCAGTTCATTGTGATTGTGACTTGATTTAACAATCGACTTTCATCTGCAACGTTTTTATTCTCAAGAAAGAAAATGTCGCAATAGCATTTCTGCTAAGGGGTTAAGAGTTGAAACTAACCAAAAATAGTGATTCTATAAACGTTTTAATGAGTAGCACGAGTCTTTTGCACCACGTCGCCCAAAACTTGAACTAGAAATACATTTTGTGGAGAGACAACAAAATTCCAAATCGAGTCCATATCACTGTCAACGTTATCTCCAAACCAGAGGTTGGAGTCATTTGACAAGAAATTTATTGCACCATTGGCTTTTGCTTTACCTTGTTATATGGTCAAATGCTCAATATGTATAGTATTCTATGGGGCCATACTCTATATGTATTGGCTGTGCACGCGCAGTTCTGTCCTCTCTGACTAAACACGAACAGTTGTCCTCTGCTCTTCTGTCGTTGTACAGCAATTAGCGAATACCTTTGTGAAACATCACATTTCTACTCAGAGCTGTTAAAACTGTCTTGTAACCTCATGACTTTCGAGTGAGTAGTGTTGAATGAAGTGCAGCCACTCAATTTGGCTCACGCTCATCAACAATGCAATACGAAACACTTTCCAGAAACATTTTGCAGTCATTCTCGATAAAAGTAATGGTTGAATACATGTATTACAAAGAACATTCTTTAAAATGTTCTCTCTGCATGTCTTAAGTAGTATCTGTGTGTAAACGTGTGGTATAGCAATTCGAGATATCCAATTTCCCATCCAATCTCCGTGCAGTACGCTTAACCCTAATGAATACACACTTGAAAGAAAGACACACATACACAGGATGATTACTACGGTGGACGTGAGATTGTATCACAGATCAATATCATCAAAGCCTCAACTCCTCCGTTTATCACAATCAACGCGTTGGCTGTTTTGTAATAATAACACTTTGGTCCTACAATAAACAACAGTTGGCCACGACTAGCAATTAGACTGCACGAATGTAAACAGAGCACTAATTCGTATAATTTCTGCGATAATACAATTTCTACTATACACAAATAGGATGGTATAGCACAGAACTCGTAGTAGTAAACAGTTTGTACATACATACATACCTACATTTTTATGTAGGTATGTATGTATGTACAAACTGTTTACTACTGCAGAAAAACAAATAGAATTTACTGGTGAATGGAATAACTTAATGCGATGAGCTAACAAATTCATTGATAACAACTTTCGTCCACAACGTGCACATTGACTAACAAAAAGCACTCTTGTCCAACATACAGCAACATGAAATCACAGAGAAACATGAAAAGCTCATTATAATAAATTATTGCTTTGCATAAAGAATCTGTCTGTCTGTGCTCCCACTAACATGAGCAATAAAACCTTTGTTGCATTTCTGTACACTGCACACGGACGGGGGAGTATTAAAAAAAATATGTGAGTAAGTAACACTAAACCTCCAGCATCGTCTACAAATAATTGAGACTAATCTGAGTAACAACGAAGCAGCAGAGAAGAGGGGAGAAAAAGTCATGCAAAAATATTTACGAGTAAAGAATGTTATAAGCTCACCTGTGAGATGATGTCTCCAGTTTTTAGTATTCTCTTCTTCTTCTTCTTCTATCAACGAGGAGCGGGCAGCAGTACAACGAGTTTGAGTCGACGATGGTTGAAAAGCCAGGCAAGAATACAACAATTGTGTACAATGGAATGAATGTGTATAAAGAAGCAGCTGAAACGTCCAAAAACTTTTTTGTTCAAGTTCAACTCACTGTGTAAGAAGATAATGTATAATGATGACTTGACTTTTAGAGATGCTGATGACTCGTCAAATATCTGTATTCACTTATTACTACCAGTTTATTATTGTTATTGTAGCATTGCTCTGCAAAGCAATGGGAGACTCTGTTTGGACGTGCTTTAACAATATCCTATATAACTTGCTTGTAATGATATGATAATCATTCATTCAACATTCACGAGTTTTTAAATGGTCGTATGAAGTTTCTTTCTCAACTACTGTCATGTCAATTCAGCCATGCATCAAAATAATGGCCAATGTTTTGGTTATTGTACGACTTGCCTTGCCTACCTTTCGTCCACAAACAACAAGCAAATACCACAAAACGGAGATACCGTCCTCCTCGAATGTGCAATGGGAGAAGTATTAAATACAAATCAGGACGAGGAGACGACTGACAATTGAGACGAGCTGGACACTGATTGTCTCTGTGTGTCTGTGATACGCAAAGGCAGTCAAAATATGTCTCTGTCTACTGAAGCCTTGCTATCCGAATACGTATCTAGGTTTGTAGTGAGCCGAATCCGGTAACCACACAAAAATCAACTTTTTTCACTGACACGTGTCTCTGTCTTCAGGAAAAGGAAACCAAAGCAAACTCACAACACAGTGACACAAGGCAAGACGACACGAGATTTTTTCTGACCGAGTCTTCTTCTGGCTCACTTGTTTCTGCTGCTTGAGCTTTGAGTTAGTTTAGTTTTTCGTTTTCCTGGCCTCCCTTTGTTTACTTTTGAAGGTGCGAGAGTTTGCTTTTCTTTGCATTTGTTTTTGTTATTGTATTATTCTTGTGTTTTGTTGCACTGCAGTTGTCCTGTCGGGTTTCCTTTACTTGTGCAATGAAATTGTGACTTTTTAGTAATCTTACAAAACTCACAGTCTCTCTGACAATGTCTTGTTGTATGTGTTTAAGTCCGCTCACTACAAAATAGCACCAGACTTGTGCACTGGTATTTAGTAGCAGTCAAAGTGATACTACTACAAGAGAATGGTATACGTATTAAAACAACTTATTGAATAGTCTGGCTGCTGATGTGAGTTAAGTTGACTTCTTCACAAGCTACAATTGTCCATCCTCTGTGCACTTGAATGACTTGGCTGGGTTTTATTCTCGTTATCTGTGACTATCTATAAACGTGCAGTTGTGGGGACGACGAGGAGAGAAGAAACTGGAATTGTCGCAGATAAGCCGGCACCAAACAACACTTTAGCTACACAGCCAACTCTCAATGATGGGCCTGAATGTGTGTATGTGACGTTCTTTTGAAAATCAACCCGACAATATTATGTGTGTGTACGTACGTGTAGTACTCTGAAGACAGGAACGACAAGTCTCTCTTCTGTCTTTTTCCTTTTAAGTTAGTCTTAACACCGATCTTCTTACAAGGCTCAGAGTTGTGCACTGTTTTATTAGAATCCTTCACAGTTTTATTGTAGATGGCTGGTTGCTGCTTTTTGCTCTTCTTTTGTACGCCGACAAAAAACGGAAGACTGCAATGCAACGCTATGCAATCCAATCCAAATTCACTGTGTGAAGCAGCAAGCAAAGAGCGCTCCTCCGTTCAAACCATCTCCAACCAACCTATATACAAGTCACAGAGAGAGAGGAAACAAAAGACAGTTCAGAAAGGCAGTCAGGCATTCTTCCGATATATTAATCTACTTATCTCTGTAGCTATCAACTATTGAATAACACTGTGTGTACTATTGCGCATTCCGCTTTTTCTATAAATAGCACAGCAGGAAACAAAAGACGATTCCAAGTCACACACACACACACAGAAGAACAGAAGAGCAGAACGAGCAATCAGTGCTGACTACTGCAGACAAACAAAACAAAAGTTGAAATATATGTGTCTATATGTTAGGACTATTCTAGCGTGGCCAGGCCAAGTCAGCCCTGTATGCCAAACAAAGAGAACTCACTAACTACCTTTGGCAGTATGTAGCTGACAAAATTATGTTCTCACAATCAGTCTGTCTAGACAAACTAGCACAAAAATTAATTGAACTGATCCCTTTCAAATTCAAAATCAATGCGGCCACTGTTTATTAGCACTGTATTTGGAATGTTATCTCTCAACTCACAGGATCTGTGCGATGCTCTGAGGGAATTCGATCTTTTGTTCAATTCGTATTTTATTGAGTCTCGACACACGAAATCGCTCTCTCTCTATATATATATATAATATAATATATACAGGCAACGTTACTGGATGTGAATCCAATCACGTGTTTACCTGTTCGTTTGTAATGTGTTCTAGTTCTGTATTGTATGTGAATGTGACACACAAAGGAATCAAATACATGCCCTAGTGTGCAGCAAAACAACAATACAGCAACTAGCCTGTGCCGGTTTTCCTATGTATACTGAGAGTTAACTCTGTTATAGACTATAAATATGTACATATTTAGTATACAGAAGAATTTCGCACACACTGCTAATGGTAAGCAAACTTTTCGCACGCAGAAATTCTCTAAATCCATCTCAAACAGAAGAGCCGGTTTCTTCTTGCTTGTCAAGGGAAAAAGTCAAAGCTGACTGCAATTGACTTGACTTTGACTTTGTTGGGTGAGAGAGAGAGAACTCGTGCCAATGATGTCAACCTTTTTATCCAATGAAGCCGAAAAGATAAGGAAAGTCGGTGGTGCGCCCGGTCTCACTCCTCTTCTGTCATGTCACCAACTCAACGTCACCACCAACTTTCCCAACAAACAAGCTGCAATCATAACAAATTGTGGAAACATTCTTTTCTGGTCCTGTACGGTGCCCTTATTACCTAATACTCCCTATACCCACTATAAATGTACAGAGCAATAGTTTGTTTTCTTATGCAAATCTCATTCTTCTCACTCTATTCCATTGCTCTATTCTTCTGTTTACTTAGTTAGTGTAATGGTCTACTGTCTGTTTTCGTGTCCTGATATATAGTGAACAAGTCAGTGAATTACACAGAACTTCCTCCTGTCAATCTGTCTTTTCTTTTTTACATTCAATCTCTCAGAAAGGAAATACAAATAGGAAACAGTATTTGTCTCCCGTAATCAGCTTCAACATATTTGCACCTACTTTGTTATTTACACGCTAGAAACTGCACCAACTGCTAACTGAAACAAAAGATCTACACTGTTATCTTTTATAAAATAATACTTTCTTTGTAAAATATAACAAGAGGAGTAGTGTTACAACATCACTTACTTTTATACACTAAATATCGTTGAGTTTCACTGTTACGGTTTGTGGTAGTAGTAGCGGAGGTTATTTTTGCACAACACTCTGGGAGAAATATAAACCTTTGTCGGAAACTTTCTCAGTTCAAAATTGCATAATTAATTCTGGAAATCTTCACACACAAGTGACGTTAGTTCTAAATTATAAAAAAAGAAAACTTCAAATGAATTAATGCAGCAGAAGAAAAGTTGCGAATGAAAATTCTTGGTGTGTGTGTGTGGTATGGTAGTGTGGTAGGGCTGCTCAGAAAAGTTTTATTAGGGCGTCAAGGCGAACTCTGTGTGTGTACTGTGTGCAGTAGTATACTACAGCAGTTGTATATAGAGACGTAGAGACAAGAGGAGAAAAAGAGTTGTACGCTCACTCACAGCTGGTCCATGAAGGAATGAACATTTTGGCCGTAGTGCAGCATAGAAACATTCAATTCAGCCGTAATCGTTCGTTTCGTTCCGTTCCCTTCACTCTCGTTCTCCAGAGCCGTCCAGTCAACTGCACAGTAGACACTAGACACCAAGCAAGAGAACAGAAGCAAGCCAGTCAGGCTAGGCCACTACTACTACCGCACACTAACTACACTGTACGTACCCTTGTACTTGTGAACGTACATTGTGTACAATGAATCCAGTCGAAGGATATCGTATGGTACTGTGCTGTGTGTTTCAGTGTGTATGTGTGTATAGGTAAATTGATGGTCGCGTTCTCTTTCGCATGTTTCTACTATACAGAGAGAGCAGACTTATTCTGCCCTGTAATAAAGAAGACACCCTGTGTACTCTACTACTGTACTGTATAATATGTACTGGGAGCAGAGAAGTTAGCATCCAGACCAGTAGAAGAAGAGATGGCTACGGAATGGTAGAGTTGCTTTCATACTCCTTGAATCGACTTCAAAAAAAAACTTGCCTCTCCTTCCCATTGCTCATGGACTTTGAGATCCTCTAATTCTCATCTCGAAGAAGTGTGTGTTATGTTGTGTACACTATTGTATGTACAGTGGGCACTACTACACTAGCATTGCGTGTCTTGCCGTGAAGAATTCTTCAGCCGAGTTCTCCGCTTGCTATCTCACTCTGTCGTATGCCTTACACCTAACAGCAGCAGTATAATACTGTAAGCACCACTCGTAGAATATATCTGTACAAAAACACGGTGAAATACTATATGGTCCAGTCCACTTCTTGCTCGTCGTATTACAGGCGAACATGGATTCAAACATATTCGGTCCATTTTCCTCCTCTACAGTAATAAGAGAGAAGTATTGTAAGAGATTTTGATCCGAATCCAGCAAATGGAATCTTACCCTGGATACTGCACTCAAACTGCAGTTGATTCTCAACGTTGTTGTCCTTTTACTCGACTTCTGACAAATCAAAGAGGACAGAGAACTCTTACGATCAGACCCAAAATTCCACTGACCATTTAATCTTTTGAAAAGATGATCATAGAGGAGAGATCAAATGTAAGAGAGTTTTTGATGAGTGGCAACATGCATTGCAGAGAATACTCTGAAGTGTATAGTAAATTACTATCCTGTATTTTGTATAGAAGCCATCGTGTCATTCATTCATGTTCATATCGGTTAATATCATATAGTTTTGGTTGGAGTCCTTTTCAAGTGACGAATTGTTGTTATTATACGTATAGAAGCATTTCTAGTATTTAGAGTGAGATGTCCTCTCCTGAATGAATGGTGAGGTTTTGCACGAATTTCGATTAGAATTTCACCGAATGGAGCGGAGTCAAAGGGTTAAATCAAAAACTGTACGACCGTATTGCAGTCAGTGTTTGGTCAAAGCGACGTTCCTCCATACAGTTGTACAACCATTCGAATCGAATGATTCGATCCAAGGAATGAAGTGGATGCATCGGGAGGGAGAAAATATGTGTAGAGATTGACATAGAGATAGCAAAGCCCATACCTTTTGTATTGTCCTGCTCACGCTGTTGGGTATTTCTCATGAAATAACTTACATGTTACATACTTTGGTGCATACGTACCACAATACTAGTATATTATATACCTAGTTAAACGTAAATACTTTTAGTTATAGTGGCCTCGCATGTTTATTTTCTGAATCACGGTTCCACGATAATACATCTTTCCTTGACATTTGATGGTAGCAGCAGACATGGTACGACTCGAAGATTATCTGGCGGTGCCATCATTATATTACATCTATTTGCAAAGTTTAGTTGATTACAAAATCCATTTTTTCCACTCGAAAGGATAACACTTATCTATAGGTAATATATTGTGGGACAGACATCGATTTTGGACACCATCTAAAAATAGAAGCTTAATAGGTTTAGGTAACTCTTTTCACAAGTTGCTTGCACGGTTCAGTTGTTTATTTTTGAGCCAATGGCGTTCATATATAATAACTAAAGGTACGTTTAAAATGTGGGGTCATTACTTCCATCTTAATGGCCATTCATTCTAGTTTGCATCCTGCACATTATGATACGAAGTAACAACACAGTAAACGATGAAGATACCCTATATTGTGTATTTAAAAGATATTTCCACAGGTACATATAGGAGCCCTTTCTGTGGATGAGTTTTTAAACAGGTTTGAAAGGAAGAGCGCCAAGTACTACTGGCCACCGATAATCCTGGAGACTTTCAAATTCAACCTCAAGAAGGAAGCAACGGTTCATATACTTAAAAGGATACTCCTGCTTTTATGACACAAACAAAATCACCGTGCTCTCCGAAACTTTACAATGCAATATGATAGAGTAGCACACAGATGGATAGTAAAAGGAAAAGTTTATTAGACAATAGAAAACGTATTGTTGGCCTTGTATATTTATAGGGATAATACATCCCCTGTTACAAAGTTATCTGTCAGTAGCATATCTTCAGTCATTTGTAAATGCGGTTTTTAAGATAAGTGCTCCCACTAAATCGCAGACACAAACGCTAATGTAACACAGAATTTATTACAGGTTATATTCAATCTATCTGAATTGTACTAACTTGTTCCTCTATAAAAACATCTATCAAAATTCGGCTGAACCATAGTATTTATATTGATGGTGATTTGAATGTAATTGCTTGCACATGTAATGCTTCCTCTACAAGTAAAACTTCACGTGTAAACTTTTATGCAGGCATTATACTTACTACCAATACAGAAGAAAGAAGGAAGAACTGAAGAATTTTCAGATTCACATTGCTGGTACATATGTACATACTATAGTACGTTCTAGTAGAATCCAAAGCTATAACTACAAAAGCTGTGAATACGACGATATACATAAGTCAGCGGAGTCATAACACTAACTCATCGTCCCGATAGTTTTATTTTCGCTGCCCTCCACAAATTACGATATAACAAGGGAAGAAGAGAGGCATGAGTAATGGAAACGAATGCGGATAGCAAGGCAACACAATAAAACCTATCGTCGACACAGAAAAATACATAAATGCATACAAAACTGTGTAGTACACAGCAACAACTCATCTCCACAGCATAGGTAATGGTGAAACCTGTCTGATCCGTGAAAAGCAATCCTAAGTACTAGCAGGGCATTGAAGGTTCAAGTACCTACAGATCATCCTTTGCATAAAAGCACATCAAGTACACGCAATGTCCATGTCCTTAGAATTGTAGACAAGACAGTTCCAAAATGTAAATAAGAGTACTACGCAGATAATTGCGTTTCCAGGTACTCTCGTTGAAAATTGTACAGGAGGAGCCTCACAGAGCACAGACCTATTCGGTTTTGACAGCAAATTGAGATTACTCTCTGTGCTCCGCATCTATCGTCAACAAATTCACGGCCGTCAAAAACATTGTTTCCTCTGCCCCCAATAGTCAATTTTATGTGCACAATTTACTTTCAGCTACTAGTACCGTAGTATTGTGTTAGTAATGGTGAATAATTCATCTCCAGGCTCCGTATGTTCTTGTCGTCACTGTCCGACGTTCGTTGCCAAAATTTCATACACACCATATGTCAGTTTTCACTACTAGGCCGGGGCCGGACACAAGAAAAGGAGAAAGGGTTGCTCGAAACTCAATTAAATGAACACGCCCGGTGAGTTTCATTTTACATTTCCAATCGTGCTACTTAAAATTTAAATGCAAGAAAAAGTATCAGGCAGCTCTGCAGGCGTTTGCACGATGCCAATCAGACAGAATCAATCAAAAAGTGGATGTAGTATTTACTAGTGAGTGAGTCGGTGCACTATTCACAAATAGGGAAAACCATGCATGTCTATCCACAATTCGTTGGCAATGAATAACATGTTATTTATTGTCTACTCTCAAATTACTCATCGAAACAGCGAGATCCTATAGACATGAAAAATTCATCAAACGAAATGCATTAACACACTACGATAGCCCTATATAGCTTTTATCTTATATATAGGTAGATTAATTATATTCGCAGCTTTCATTACTTGCTCGTACGGAAAATGTTGCATTTTAATTCTCTTACAGCTTTCGATAGGCAGTAATGACCTCAGAGAGTCAGTGAATGAAACCGCCTACTACCTAGGTGGTTTCACTTATATTTTATGACAATGGCATCTTGATTGCTTGAGTTCCACCGAAGTGCTTAAAGATGACTATAAGCTGTGGCATGCAAATGAGAAGGGGCTGTTTCGGTGATGAAGAACGCGATTTTAGGGCCAGTTTAATTTTTACGATAGCCAGATGAGTGTTGAGGAATATTCATTAAATTTTTTCAATTCCAACCGCACACACGGTTAAGTTCAATAATTACAATGAGCTGATGTCTACTTACATAATCCTCTGCTATATATGTATCCTATGCTTCAACCATTTTATTTCCCTGCTAAATTCTATTTTGTATCTATAAAATGAATTTGTTTTCATGCCAATCTGTCCACTCTTATCTGCTGTCTATAGAATTTCTCGAAAATATTTGTACGATTGAAATGGTGAACTTTTTTTTAAATAAGAAGACGCTCTAAAATCCCTCTAATCCCTGATAAACTCTTGTGGGGTCTGAGAAGAGATACTAGAAAGCTACTGAACTGCATTGAAGAGAGTATATGGAGAGACACTCAAGCATAGAGAGTCTAGTGGCAATGGTGCACACTCTAGTATTTAGGTAGAACCTATATATAGTCGACTAGTATGAGAATCTATATTCAGTGTAAAAGAAATCGACGCGGAGAAAGGGGAAATCCAACAAAGGCAAAAAAGACTGGAGATACTTTACTTACAGAAGTCAGTTTACTAGGATACACAGAGGGAGAATTGTAAAAGAGGCAGAAGCTGAGAAGCGAACCTCTGAACCTCTGCGGCCGGCTGCATCCCAGAATAATAAAGTTGAGTTCGTTGAGACATGAGTAAGAGAAAAGGAGGAGAGTTGACTTGAGAAACGATCGGAGCTCAAGTCGGAACTGATCTCATTCTATCTAGTGATTCTATGGTGGCTACAGCCAATATCGGCATCACCCAGGGACGCTACCGAAAATTGCAATCATTGATTTCTCCTGCACAGTCAGTAAACAGAGGAATCCTGAATTTAAAGGCAATAGAATCGAACCACGAAGAAGTCATATTATCATTGCTGCACTGTGGGTACGCCGGCCTCCAAAGAACACTATAGTTATCTAGTAGTACACATGACTCTCCGTGGGTTGCCTCTAAGTAATACGGTATTACCAAAAATACGTTTCTAATGCGTACGATTCATGCACAAAATTTTTAGGATCACGTCTAGTACATAAAATTCTACGACTTTTTTCTTTTTATTTTATTATTATAGATAAGGCGCGTTTTGGCCGCTTTGCAGATAGAGGCAGGAATGCCGCTTGGATTCGTGTCAGTGAATTACATGTACAAAAGCGTATACATAGAGTATATCCATTTCTTGGAGTAGTAATGCTCTCAAAGTGATCCTCAAAATATTAGGGCCAATCATCGCTGACAGATATCGTGCTGAAAAGTATATTTGCATTCCAAAAGCAAATAGATTGGAAATGTCTTCATGCGCGTTCTAAAGCACTTTTGTGCACTGACCTAAATAGCGGTTTAAATAATTTACAACTACCACTATTTACCTACCTCAATTTGGCCACAAATAAATTATACTATTCTAGTTGATGCCATTGACTGGGTGAATAATATTTGTGTGCTAGTATTATGGGAAGGCATTTATACACATGACAAGTTGGCTAAGAGGTTGCATGGTTTATAGAAATGGCCAAATCTGTTGTTTGTCACATTAGTTTTGCCGTCAATAAGAAAGTGCTGAGAGATATTGCTCTATACCGCTGATACATACTACGTTGACTACGTATGTATACTAGATAGTATAGTGAAGTATCTGTATATACGAACACACACTTCAAATAGAGAGTGAACTGCGAATTTCCTCTTTTCCCACAAGAACCTCAAGGTTATTTCTCATTTCTTTCCTTTCACGACTGTCTCGATCATTTTCCCAAGCCTTCCATTTCCACCTGTCAGGGCATTTGTTTACGACATGTATTTTCTTTAAGCTAAAGCCATAGGTTTCCCTCTGTTCACATTACATTTACTTAATGGAATTGCACGGTTTAGAAATTAGTCCTAGAGTAGGTATTCTAACATGTAACCCATAGACGAAAGAGGGGCCATCGGATTTTAGATTGTGTCTACAAAGCCTGTCTTGAGTGTCGACTAACTATCTGTGGCATTGGAAACTAATAGTGGTTAGCGTGAACGCGAAAGTTGCAGTTGACAGTCAACCCCAATCACCAATAATGAGACTAATACACTATTATTAGTAATTTTACCCCTGCCGATCATTCACCAAGTGATTCCCTTCTTATTACAGCTATCGTTCCAAGGTTTTCGTACTGTGTATGCGTGATCGACATGTACCATTGAAAGTAAACGTGCTATGCTCTGCAACTTCCATTCCTTTCACGCTTTACATTTACCAAATCGTCACTGTGTGATTTTCCCTGACTGACTTTTGAATGAGATCGAGAAAGCAAACAAACTATAATATAACGATCATGCATGCATCCCTCTTTTCAGGAAGAAGTCACCAAGCAACCATGTTATACACAGAGGGCTTTGTGGGCTTGTTCCAGGACACGGTGCATTTACTTGTTGTCACTGCTTCACAACAGAAAGTTTTGCGAGAAGAAAAATATTCACTGCACTATTCATTTTATCGATACATAACATAATGTCAGTGTCAAAGTCAGAGGCGACATAATGAAATGATTTATTATCATCGATCAAACTTTAATTTCCTCCGCTGAATAGAGAGAGTGGGGGTGTGAGCAATGTGTAACTTGTGTAACGTAGGTATTAAGTTGTTTACTATGTTACAGGCTGTCATTTCTTACTAGATGTATGTGGTGGTGGAGAATCTGATTCTGATTTTTATGCTTTGATCGTACAGAGGGGAATCACCTTGTGCGTGTCACTGCACTAAATACATATGTGTACAGAGTGCCACTCTCACACACATATTTCTGTGATTCACATTTATTTACAATAAGAAATGAAAAAATCGTTGTATTTTTCAATGCCAAGTTTGTGCCCAAAGAAATACAACAATCTATTCTCGGAAATTTATCTCGATAAGTTAATGAGTTATCACATTATCGACTATTTTATTTTTGCCTGGGAACATATTCATTTAATATTACTCTTCAGATGTTTAGTGCAGTGTTGCGTGTGTCATAAATACAAAAAAAGTAATGAAAGGCTTATCAGGAATCATCGGTGAAGTTCTACCACAGATAGCTCTAAAGTTCCTGTAATGTTACGTTGACTTCTCGAATTGGTCCACAAGTAAATAATATAAAAATTCTTACATGAATTAAATAGTTGACCAACTTTGGTTGGTTGTTGGAAGCATGACGATCTGCCGTACGTTTGTAATCTCAAGAGGTGGACTGTTTTTACAATCTATGTAAGTTTCCATATTCAAAATCACGACAAACAATTGTCAAAATTTATGCAATCACTTGATTTAAAGTTGAAAGCAATAAACTAGAGTGTATTTACTTAATGCTTCGTCTTTTCAGACAAGAATAATTCTTTCAATTATTGAAAGAATCATGCCCTTCTACTTAGAATACCATCTCATGACAAAGCAACCACAAGAAGAAAGAGGGACGATGGATTCTACGTAGTAGAACATACGAAATTCGTGATGTGGAAGTAAGTGATCACTAGAGAGTAGAGAGAGAGAGAAGAGTCAAGTTGGGTCTATCGACGATTGCCTCCGTGGAAATAAGTTGTTACAAGACAATTTATATATTCAGGGGTAGGCTAGGACATGTAAATGTGTGCTCACAACATTCAAGTCAGCTTACATCAATTGTGGAGGACATTCAATGAATACTTCTTCTACTTCTTAGATATTCAAAGACTCACTCACTCACCCTTTCAAGATGAGAGTTTTACAATTTTACTAGCTCCCGCGGTAACGCACTATTAAGTAAGGCTCTATTCACTGGTGCTCCTATTTACTTGCCATTGTCAAGGTACACCGTACATCGTCCTACGCAACGACATGGTAAGACTCCTGCCACCTACCTCTCTCTTATACCTATAAGCACATCAAGTTGTAGGAAATCCATGTAATGGATGAGAGTATATTTACATCAAACACTCCGTATGCACGCACGGTTGTATGTAGAGACTGCTAGCGATGTTGTCACTCACTCTCCCCTTTGAATTTCTACCGTGTTTACTTGTGCATGGTTTTAATTTCAGTAATTATGTATAAAAAACAGTAGAAATAGAAATATTCCCAATACTGATATTAATTTGAGGCTCGTAATGTTAAATGTGCTTTTGATTGCCATTGGCATTTTATTGTAGTCTCATATTTTATGCTAATGTATTATAGGTAATCGTCGTTATCACCTAGAAGAAAGTTTGGAACTTGTTAAATACTTTTTAAAGATTCTTGTTGTTAGCAGTATTACTGGCTGCGATTTATTTCATTCCTACTTACTCAATATCCAGGACAGGACACCCTGGATTATATGGAAGACTTAAACATTGTGGCACCCTGTATTCACGAACGAGAATTCACACAGGTATTATGTACTTACTTAATATGTATATATTTGAACCCTCCTCCTGTGTTCACAGTCCGTTCACAGTAAGTTGTAGGTCGGTGGTACACCTTTCTGTCCACCGTATGCGTAGATAAATTGTTTCTGTTGTTGATGCTCTGTGAGCGTATAAATGGGATTTCGAGGAAGGAATAAAGGAAGACAATAAATTGTAAAATGTGTTTGTAGGTAAAGGTTGAGACGGTCTCGGATTCTAGGTTCCCGTCTTCGTTTTCCTTCCCCTTGGCTCTTTTTGTGTGTGGATGTGTGAAGGACAGATGGTCCTAGCAAGATTTCGTTTAACTTTATGTACTTTCCGCTGCTTACCTTTTTTCCTCTAGTTTTGATCTTCCTCTTGCTCAATATGCCTTATTTGAACAGTAGTTGTTGCAGCAATATATTCATATGCCTATTTACTACCAGTGTGTTTTCTGTTTTATCACAGTATAGGAGATACCCATAAGAAAATTATATAAACTAAATAAGAAGCAATCTAAGAGGGTACATACTCGTAAGCTCTGGCTTTGGCTGTTGATGAAAGAAAACTATATAAGTAGGTTGTCTTGTCTCCA